>JAOVVI020001423.1:0-11565 GCA_028571085.2 Nepenthes alata
ATAATAACTATAACAATAAATGAATAAAGTAGGTAACAATATTCAAAAATTTGAACCATGATATTAAGAATTGAAGATACAAACCATCAAATCAGCAGAAATTCCCAGTGTCATACTACAAGAACAAATAATCCACACTACATTCAAATATTTATGGGATGAACAATGTACTGCGTTCCTTGGTTTCGTGCAGGATATAACTGTTAATTCAGATGTAATGTAAGTCACATTTCACATGTAAACCCCACTAAACAAACAAATCTACAATCGAGAATTGAAGTTCCATTCAGGAGAAAAATGCGATTATTTATCCTCTACAACATGTCAAAAGTACCCTTCTTTGCATCCTAATCATTTTTATTGAACAACAAAAGCAAAAAAAAAAAATACCTTTCCAGAGGCAGATGCCTGCAACAATCCAAGACCATTCAAGCTCCAACAACAAGATAATACCAATGCAGGAGAGAACCATAGTAACCGATCCCCCAGGATATTCACTTTAGTAGATTCTCTTCAATAGATCTTAACAAAGCTCAACAAAAACGAGTAATCAGCAAGGCTTAAAATGCAGAAAGTGGCTACATAGATCACAAATACTCAACACAAATAATATCAATCTATCATAACAGAAAACAAGAATTACCTTCACATCTAACTTTGCACTGCAAATTCACACCAATAGGTTCCCTTCCCATAGAGACTGCTCTTTATACTGCCCAGGCAGTGGTGGTTGATTTCCTTTCTCAAGCAACTGCTGCGGCTGCTGCTCCTGGTACAGCTTTGGCTGCTCGGGAAACTGGCAGTCCTGCCAGCTTTTGTGGTTTCCTGCAGGTACTTTAAAAACCAAAGCCTGCTTTCCAGGGAAAGGAAAGTTAATTACATCCGTTATGCTGCTATTCTTGCTCACACTATTCACAATCTGTCCACTTAGATTGCTAATATTGAAGCCAGGGCCATTTGCTGCAGACGGTGTTTGATATCCATCTAGCCAACTGTAGTCGTCCATCAAGAGAGTATCATCCTTCAAAGTCAAACCATGAGGTGGCTCAACAGCATTCTTAGGAGGAACAGAAGTAAAGCCCGGAGGAGGACCAATATGCCTAACAGGCCTACTCACTGGATTCTTTCTAGAACGTGAAGAAAAGTTCATGGAGGCATTTTCAAAACCAATTCCAGAAGACATAATTGAATTGGATTTCGGGAGTATTCCAGTTTCCGGGACCCAAGCAGAATATGCACTCCCAGCACCAATATTTACAGGTCCTGGGAAAGGGAGTGGAAGTGCAGCATGCTGCAACGTCCCAACACGTTCTCGTGGTTTCAGATTCGTGAAGTCCATGCTCTCAGTCATGCTGACCTTGTTGAATCCATTCAGAATTGAAGCTTGCTGTTCCACTGACCGATTTGAAGTACTCAGCTGGATAGGCTGAGTAGAAATACCAGCAAGAGATGAAGGTTGGCGTCTTGAACTAGAACTAAAAGCATTCAGCATCAAAATAGCATCAGTTGAACCCAAGTTGCCTTGGGAAACATTACCAACTGGCCCGGGAACCTCATAAGAAGTTGAAAAAGGAGCAGATTCTCCACTGTGCTTATCAGAACCTGGTGGCTTAAAAACAATCTCCTCTTCCTCATCCTCTCCATCAATAAACAGCTGTGCAGTTGGTTGCATAACTTGCGGATCCTCATTCTTCTGATGCAGATCTTGGACAATATCATTTGTCAGCAGCATTTCAAGATTGCCACTGAGTGCAAAATCACAGTATATCTGTGGCTCAGGACCAATAGCAAATTTCTTCAACTCAGGATCAAAATATAAAGCCTGCTGCCCAACCAGGACCACATTGGCAAAAGCCTTTCCAGCCCCAATTATCCTCTGCACAAGAGCTTTTTTCTCCTTATGCCCACCGTCATTTCCAAAAGATGTCCTGGAAAAGTCAAGTATCTGCTGTGCAGGTTGAAGAGGCAGAAATCCTCTCAACTCAAAGTCCTCCCACAATGCTAGTTGGTCGGATGTTTCACCTTCTTCATATCTAGTCATATTGAAAAAACAGGATTCATCTTCATCCCCAGAGATGAACCCACTAAGCAGCAGCTTATTGAATAACAAAATGCAATTGTTCCAAAAAAACAATCTAACATTAGCTTGTTTTTCTTCTGCCTCCTTGCCAGCTGCAACATCTGGATGACAAGCAAGCCACTCAACAAACACCAATAAACCAGGCAATAGAAAGCTGGACAAAGGATCATGCAACTGTATGCATCTCTCAATTATATGCCCCATGAACTCGAAGACCGCCACATATGCATGTTGAAGGAGAACAGAACGTTGTAAGGTCTCAGCATATGACTGATTCTCAGATTCTCTATTCACATTATGCACTGTAAATATGAGAATCGCTACAAGCCTGACAATGAAAAGTGCACATTCAGCAGCATCTGAACCTAAATTGTATTCCTCTTCTAAACCAGCAGAAAGTAGCTCCAGAAAACTACTACTAGCCAATGACAACACATCCACAAAAGTTTCCAAGCTGGAAGAAGTGACACAGAAAAGGATTAATGTGAATTATTTGAACTATAATTGGATACAATTGAAAGACACTTTTACATAAATACCTTGTGCGGGTAAAAAGAATGCCATTTAGTCTGACAAATTTCACACTAAAAGCTTTCAACATGTCAGTTATGCTTGATGCTCCTTTTTTAATACAACTGGCTTCAGTTTTATTGTCTTTTTGTGGAATCCTAGCTTCACCTCTGCCTCGCCCTTTCCCATTCATCCGCCCAGCCACAGGCTTGGCTGATGAAGTTTTGGAAGCGCCAACCAGCTGAGAATAGTTCTGTCGATTCTGTCATAAATTATCAGGGTAAAAATTAGACCACTTAATCCTCATGCAAAACGTGTGCTATAAAAACAAGAACCTCAGACATCATATACAACCAGATGCCAACATCATTGCCCATGCAGGGAAGAAAGAATGCCCACAGTATATCCATGGAGCATTTGCATGAAGTCAGTGAAACCCCACAAAATGATCTTCAATGGGATTGCCAAGCAATCATATCATGTTAATTTATACTTCTTCACTACATTTAAGGAGAGGAGGTTACTAGTTACAAGATGGAGATTTGTTGACTTTCTGATCAAAACTTACAAGCATTTCCACACCATCCCTGGACCCTAGACCAACAAGTCCTCATGAATAAGAATCCAAACCACTAGGCATAGTGGTGATTTTTATTCCCGCGGATCATTCTTACAATGTAGAATATTCACTTTCTCAGAAGTGCACAATAGTTAACTTGTTGAAAAAATAACAAAGTGTTGCAAGGTATTTGCTAACTATGATCTTACACAGACATGCTTAATACGACTGATTGCAATTGCTAATATATTACAAAAAAAGATTATCCTCTCCAATGCTCACCATATTTAAGAAACAAATCACGTAAAGCATATTCTGATATTACTTTAGCTCAAAAGTTAAGATGGCCAAAGCACAATGTCCTCCAAGAAACTTTCAAATTCAATTAGTTGATTACGCACTTGATTCACTACAAAATGGACCTCATAGCTACATTAATCACACTTTTTGGGGGTGGGAGGGTGCCCTGGACATAATTTTTGCTAAGGAATCAGGCAATCAAGTATATACATATTCAGAGGCTGGAATGAATTAAGAATTTGGAGACTAAACAATTTTCGCTAATTTTCTAGCACATTATTTACAATGACATGCAGCTACTGTGGTGAAGATGAAGCATTAAAAAGTCAAACAAAAATAAACAGAAAAAACATGAACATAAATTCGTTTCTCACACTACACACCTTCTCAAATGCAATAATCAAGTTCTCCCTTGCAGTCAAGAAAGGGCTTTCAACTGCCAAGCTCCGAAAATAACGGTAAATTACCAAAAATTCATCTCCAGAATAGGATGCCAGTATTGCAAGCTGCCCAACAGAGAAAAACTGCATTACAATGGTTAAACCCACAAGGTCGCTAAGCATATAACATATGCAGATCTCATAGGCATTTGAGCAGAGTCCTTGGAGAACCGGTAAAAAATACCTAAGTTGTTCAGCCATGTGAAATCTAACTTGAAAGCTTAGAAGTAAATACCTGATGATGAGGGTTTCCACTAGAAGGCCAAAGTGAAGATGCTTGCGTATAGTAACTGGATGCTGCCGCAAAATCTTGCACTTTTGACTCACCCTCACAGTATAGGCCTTTATAACGTGCAAGATCGCCAAGGTAAATCAAACAACGTTGACACGAAATCAAACCTTTCTTCAATTCAGAAGACATATTTCCATCTTTGGACAGGGCTATTTGATTTTCCGAATCATCTGAGATATAACCCAGAGGCAGACCATATTTTGCTCTAATTTTCAACATCAGCTCATGATAAAATCCAGTTGCTTCAGAAAGAAAGGTTTTAAATTGGGAGCGGATTTTTGTCACCCGATCAGGACGTGCAGGACCTACTTTCGCACTTTGTGCTGTGGCAAAACCTGTCGAAGCCACAGCAGCACTGAAGTGCGCCCGTAGCTCATCTATTCGTTGGTAATGCAACTGCCATAACTCAAACTCTACCTCATACTGTTCTGCAAAAGCATGATCTTCAAGGATAATTGCTTCATAGTTCTCACGCATTTGCTGCCATACATTAGGATCTGTAGGAACCCTAGACTGTGCTGACCTGTGCCGTCTCGTTTCCAACTCAACATTCTAGATAGTACAGACACCGGTAAGTGACAGTCACAACTTGCAACTTAAAAACTAAAATCTAAAGGTTCATAAATTAAACGGCAGTGACAAAAATAATTGGAAACAAATCCCCTCACCCCAGCACCAAACAATTAAGTTCAAATCTTGCTATAGTATACCACCACAAAACTATAATAAACAGTCAAACCATTTTTTTAACTTTATCTATGAACTTTAGGCTGCACAGTGAAAGGGACAGCATATCCCCTAAGGCACCTCCCCCTGTCCTCCGGATTGGGGTGGGCTTTGTAATTAAAAAAGCTGGGTTTTGTCGAAATTATCATCATCATAATAATGCAATCACTTAAAAACTGAAGATGACAACAATTTAAAAGAAAAAGACCAAATGCAGTACACTTTATGGAATTTACTGTGCACCAATATAACCAAAACCAACGATGACATAATGCAATAGCTGCTTGTGCAAGACAATTATATAACAAGAAAAAAAGATAATTTACCCCCAAAAACTTCCAGTTTTTTTGTTTTTCAGGTGCCTACTTTTTTATACGCAATCAAAAAGTAATGCAATAATAAGCAATCATAACCTAGAAAACAGCTTTCTCACTTCCAGACAGCCTATATAGTATGTCCCCCCCCCAAGAAAAACAGTCTCTTATTTGCTATATAAAAGACACTATAAATGAACGAACAGCACTTTGCACAGAACAAGACTCTTAGAGGAAATGAGGTTGTTCTGAAAGAAAGCACCTTGTTGTAAAGGCGTTGTACACGCTGCCTTGAAAGTTCTGAAGTGTTATCCATCGGAATAGCCATTCTTCATGAAACACAATTTACCAGGCTGAACAACTAAAATAGAACCTCTGGTAGCAGTGCACAGCATTTAATCTGCAAAAAAACTGGATGAAGAATGATACAGCACAATTTGATGTAGCAAACACAATTATCGCAATTTAAAAGATCAAGAACAAGGGCTGCACAGCTTAACATACTATCAGCTATCTCCTACACAGGCCAATAAACATGCTCATAAGGTGGACAGAGATGCACAACACACCACTCTGTGAAAGGAAGACAAAGACATCATTTAACTTGTCAAAACTTTTCTTAAGAGACAGCAGAGTAGGATAGCAACTTCATAAGCAAGTGCTACTCAATAGAAAGCTAGAAAGGCTGCAACATGTGCAACCAATCATGTTTTCAAAAACTACAACAAATCATTCAGGATCAAGAAATCAACCAATAGCATCTTCCAAGACAAACTACTCATTAGAAATCACAAATACCAACTGCTATAAATTATACAACTATACAATATGTGAACAAAGAATCTAATGCTACGTTCAGCATATCTCAGAGTACGAGATATGACATGCTACATTCAATACAGCCCCTAGTAACAGGCTTGGAGTTGTTAATCATCTCCCTTTCATTGAACACTTTTTAGGAACTATATTAATAGACAGAAGGCTAAAGATGCATACAGTTTTAGGTAGCATTTGGCACATGAGATTCAACTTGGAATGAGAGTGATGAATTGCAATTGGCAGCACAATTCTAACCAGTTGCCTTGTAAACAATTTACAATTTGAATTGTAATACAATATCCAATATCTTGGAATTGGCACAATATCACTAGGGCCTCAGCTACATCAAAGGGAGACCCAAAGAATCAAGATTCTGACTTGAAGATTGTGTTGCAAGACTCCCTAAACTTAGAGAACACCTCAACTCTATTACACAACGTCATCAAGAAGAATTGGCAATATCTATCCCACCCCAGAAAACAAATCAATACACTCACAACCGAACCAATCCTAATTCAAAAATCTATGAAAATAATAGCCCAACATCAACCACAATACTAGGTAACCGAAAATCCAATTAAACTGAAATTGAAACTAAGCACAGCCATTACGATCTTGAAGACACCATGACCCAGAGATGGCTCAACTTGATAGGATACAGAATTTAGGATGACACAACCTAAATTGATTCAACCTTCCTAATTGGGAGGCTCTATAGGATAAAAAATGATTTGGATACTGGCACAAGCAATATTATCTGCAGTAACTCAACACTCAGCTGAGGTGACACCGAAAGAAAAGTATATCCCGAATGGCCCAATCCAGGATTACCCAAATCCTGGAATCACTGAGCTGGAAACCAAACTGAGCAGTGCGTGAATGATTGATGACTGAAGATCACTACGAGTGACTTGCAATCATGCATGCCCAATGAGAAATCAATACTGATAAAAAAAAAATATCAATGATGATCGAGAACCAATGTTCGACCTCAATGATTGGATTGATCATGATGATCAAAAACACCATAACTACAAAACTACTACAATGCTTTCAATAGCAAACAAAACATCCTGGAGCCAAATAAACACATTCTAATTCCCAACCCAAATCCAGTTCCATCACATTGGAATTGGATTTGCATTAGGAATTAGATTTTCACTTCTGGGCCCCAATTCCAAACCTGCATGACAAAAGCAGATAAAATTCTAGGGAAACTTTTTTCCTTGATCCTTGGTCCCCCACAGGATAGCCTTCTTAGACCTCATCTATTTAGCTGCAATTTTAATCTTCTGTGCTCAGTTATATTTTTCTATATAAATCTGGAAGCGGGTCCTATTAGACACAAACTATGATTTATGGAACCCTTAAGAATTCAAATTTGGGCAGAGGGGGGAGCAAATTCAAGGTTCCTATTAGCTATTTCATTTTTTTGGTCTATTTCCCATAAGGGTTCAGAAAAAAGGAGCAATGAACAATCTGCATGAAACATGTACATGATGACAAGATGCAAGTAATGAAATAGTGAAGATTAACACAAACAATTCATCCCCAGAAGTTTTATGTGGAGTAGTTTGAAAACACTTACTTAGTATTGCGAAATAAAATATAACAAAAATTATTTGCTTCAACATAACCTATTTAGACCTCATAGTAACCCCACGATAGGATTTTCCTTGTCATACAAATTTCTCCACACATGATGCACAATAAAAGGGTATCCCATTACCCAAGGCTCCCAAAATGTTTGGTCCGAGGATAGTCAATGAGATGCAACTTCCCACATAAGAAAGAGGTTGTTTCTATGATTTGAGCATGCAACTCCATGTCACAATTGACAACATTACAATTATGCCATGGGTCACCATCAAACACCATAAATGATAAGACAGAACAAGCAATGCAAAAAAGAGAAGTCAGATTGATCACTAGGGTATCAAATACTGAGAAAATAGATTCTGTCGATAGAATTCATCCAAGCCCCTGATCAATGAAAGTAAGAAGCCTAATTGATGCCAAATATTATTAAGCTGTGACAAAAAGACCTGATTGTAGTATTACAACACGAATAAATCTTTCCTCAACATTGGATATGCTGCAATCACGAGAGTCAAAGAATAAACTTGCATATATTGGTGAGATGAAGACCACAACAAAACATGACAATTAATCAAGCAGGACTAATGACATGAATTATACGATAGCAAGAAGGAAAGTAAAAAAGGCAATTACTAAGCACTCAAGAACTTTAAGCCTTGAACCCATCAAACCATATTTTTTGTGTTTTGCATCCTAAGGCAAGTCCCACTTTGCTTGGGACTCGAATTTCTCTCATCCACAATGGAAGATAACGAAAGGTAACATTTACAATTGCTTATACCGACAAAGTAAATGCACACATCACTCACCATACGCATTCCATACTAATGACAGACATCTATATTTTGATAGATTTATCATATTCATTACCTTAATCTGTAGCTTTTCAAACAAAATTACAACCTCATCTGCCAATCTGCATAGCTAGAAAGTCAATTTACTCAACTCACAGGCCCTTAAGTCACCAATTGAGTTATTCAATGATGGTTAAGTATTGTTAGGTCCTGTGAACATTGGTTCTGCAGTACATCCAACAAACATAAAAAAAAAAACTCAACTTGGATTCTACAAATTAGACAAACACATACACAACACATCTGTATTCTTCTATTGCTTCAAGTCTTTTTCATGATAGTGCATACCGTACCACCCTAGGAAAAAGGTCGCCATTGTTGCCACCAACGGCAACATAATACAATTAAACCCACACAATACAAGCAATGAAACTGCACATAATTTTGCAGTCAAAGAAGTTTCTTCTCCAAGTTAAACATCGACTCCAGATAAATATTGCCGGATATTAGTTATATCACCACTCCAATATATCACAAAACTTTAGTTCACATACTCCTTATAAAAGATACCATCTGTCTCCGCCATCATCCATCATGCTTCAAAAATCATAAAAATTTTGAAATCAATTACACGACAAAACCAGGCAACGACTTTCAACAGGTCCTATACAACACCAACAAAATGAACCAATCATCCAAAAATCCCCAAAGATAAGATCTCCAGGACTAACATCCTCCAAGCATACCCAATATGCAAATATCAGTCGAATAATCCCTATTTCCCCCAAGTAACCGCAAAAAAGTCGAGTAAACATTGACATCAAATCTACCAACCAAATAAGATAATACACGCACCAGATTGATCAAATCAGCGTTTCACGTGAGATCGGATGAATTGCTTCGTCAAACCCATCACACAGAAAAAAAATTTTTGGTTATAAAGAAATCGTTACCTTCTAAAATGACTTTCTAAAGCAGATCTGCAGGGGTCATACCACAGACGAGGAATTGGTTTAGGGTTTCCGATCGTTGAGGGACGAAAGCCTAGAGAGAGAGAGAGCGAGAGAGAGGGAGAGAGATGCAGGGCTTTCGAATGGATGAACCTAATTGTAATTTATTGTTTCTTCTGGTCAGGGTCGGCGAACCATCCTCTGACTCGACTCCTATCAAACACAGAATTATTGACCGTATTATTAACGACTCCGCCTTCTTCTAGAAAATAAATAAATAAAAAGGCATAAAAACTTGAGTTCTATTTTAAAAAAATATATGTTTTGGACATCTTGGTAATATTTTTAAAAATATCTTTAATTACATAATATTTATTAATTTACTTATTTTGTACAAGTTTATTAATATAATACCTAAATAAATTGTTAAACTATATAAAAATATCTAAGAATATTCTTCTAAGACTATTTTTTTTCTTTTTTGATGAGTCTATCATACATATATCGACTTAAATATCAAGGCCCACGACGAAGAGGTTATTGTGAAGTCCTGGCCTAGGAAGAAAGCTTGCAAACAAAAGGGGCAGGCTTAGGATCTAAGTGGCGTTCCAGTCGACTCAATCGGTCTAATCGAGACGACCCACGATCCTCTTCCTGCATGCTGAAACAACTTGCTGCAATCAGTCAGAACTGCCTAGTGGATATTCTACGAATATTCGCGCCATGTACACATGATCATTCTAAAAATGGCAACCGCTATAATTGCGGTTAAAGAATCGCCTAGAAGAATGAAGGGATATCCGTTGATATCCAGGGTTGCCTAGTCGGGCACCTGTGAGCCATGACACCCAAACAACCTTCACTTTCTATATATCTACTCCCCTCTCGTAGAAGGAGGAAACACAAGAGGAGATCCTGAGTACATAAGAAAGAAACCCTAAGAAAACAATAGAGATGAGAGGTTAATAGAGTAACCATTTTGGCCCCCGATTACATAGAAAGGCCAAGAGTTATCCATCCCCGTGGAGGTTACTGACTTTGAGTGCGATCTTCTTTCTCTCTCTTCTAAACCGCTTCTCGTTAAGCGCACCCACTGGAACCAAATCTTCCGTCAACCCTCAATGACCAACACCATTGATGGCTTAGACAATGATCAGTAAAGTTCAGAAACTAAAATGGAGAAGAAAAAGGCCTCGCATGGAGCAAACTAAGGCGAAAACCCAGGAGACATGCCGACTCTCACATTCTTGAGATGTCCCCTTCTCCTACTTTTACTCCAATCGGTGTCTATGAGGGCCTCACCCCCATATCGAGTCCTCCATTACATGACCGGTGCAATTGACTTGAGAAGCGAGACATAAAGGGCCATTGCGCTTGGAGATTGAACGGAGACTCTATATGGTCCTTACCTTCATCGTTATCATTAAGAGGTCATTCATGCCTCTGGTCAGTTACTCCTCTTATGGGTCCACCATGTCTTTCATTGCAACAGTCAGTCTTAAGTAAAAGTACTCTAAGTTCCCATTTGTCGGACGCACCTCTAAGTCGTCCTTTACTAGGCACACCTCTAAGCAACCCTTCGGCAAGGTGTATTCCCAAGCCGTCTCTCAGTTAGGCACACCTCTAAACCCTTCTCAATCGGTCACACCTAAACACTCAATTCTTATAACATACATTCACACATTAAACTTGTATCCTCCTATCCTTTTATACTACTAAGAAATATTTTTGATTTAAATATCAAAAGATATATTGATGAGTGAATTCCTTCAATCCTCTAACATTTTTTTTAGTTATATTGCGCAGGGTCCAGGTTAAATGTACGAAAATCGAACCGGTTCTAGTTCACCTCTAACCGATAATCAGATAACTCAGATCCATAGACACATTATTTTAGAATTAGAAATTGTTGATTTTAGAATTATTTTTGTTATATAACATAACCATGTGTAATTGTTCTAACTTAAAAATATGTCACAAGTTTCCATAGTTTTTAATTATTATAAAAAAATTATAAAAGTTAAAATATAAAAAACAGTAGAAATTCTTAGTTGTATTTAATATAAGTAAGATTTTATAATTTTTTGATCCAAAATCTAATGAATAATCATGGAAAATTGTAAACAATTTTTTAATAAAATTTGTTAGTCCCATTGACAATAGAACTCAATGTCTATACTTT
>JAOVVI020001424.1:0-24482 GCA_028571085.2 Nepenthes alata
GAATTACTACGGTTATCCGAGTAGCAGGTACCATCAAACAAACTATAACTGATTTAATGAGCCATTCACAGTTTCACTGTCTGAATTAGTTCATACTTACACATGCATGGCTTAATCTTTGAGACAAGCATATGACTACAAGCAAGATCAACCAGGTAGCATTCCTTCATTGACGTCGACAATCATGAGCCATGCCAATCGATTTAAACACCGGTCAAGAGGTCAACAGTGTTCAACTATTGTTTGTCTCTATAGGAATCGAGTTAATGGGACTTCTTGCACATAACTTGTATCTCAATCTTCTTCATCTAAGGGAACACGCTAAAGCCCATCACCCACCTTAGTTACGTAGAAAATGCCACATGGCGGGACAATGAGCCTTACGAATCATCTACCCGACACCCCCATGGGACACCAAGCAGAAGGCAACTTCCCAACAAGATAAATTCCTTCAAATGGGTATGCAACATAGGAAACAACACATCAACCAATACACAAAGCTCTTGGCATTTTGGTGAAGAGGAGTGTGTGCATCCTATTTAATGCGTAGACGAAGAGCCCAACAACCCACACAAACCCACCACTGCTCAGATGCCATCACGTATGCTCATTCGAACCCTGATAGTCGATCCGTAAGAGAATTATAACGCTGATGAAATCAGTTTACCAAGTTCTTTTATGAGCACTGCTAGACGGGATAGCCTGAGCATAAGATCAACTCCCACCAATTTGATGGAACCCATGCCATGAAATCATTGTGTGGCAAAACATGTATGAACAACATAGCACACGTAGCACCACGCATGTTGTGTCGACTTGAACCTATAGTGGAACATTGAAAGATGGGACAACTCGAGCGTACAACTAACATGCGTCGAATGCATGAAAACTCATGCCAAAAAATCATGGTGTGGTGAAACACGTATGAACAACGCAGCATATGCAGCACTATGCATGGCATGCTGACTTGCACCTACAGCAAAACACCAATAGATGGGACAACCCGAGATAGATATGCACCAAATTCATGGAAGCCCAGGACATAAAATCATGACATGGTGAACCTCGTATGAACAACACGGCATATAAAGCACCATGCAAGGCATGCCGACATGCACATGCAGTAAGAAATTGATAGTTAGGAAAACCGAGGACACAACAGATATGCATTGGAAGGGAACCTGGGCTGCAAATTCATGGCATGGCAAAACATGTTGGAAAAACACAAGACACGCAGCATGATGCATGGCATGCCGACATGCACCTTTAGTGAAGCAATGATAGATGGGACAAACCGAGCATAGGAGTGGTATACACAAAGCGCATGGAATCTCGGGTCATGAAATCACGGTGTTGTAGAACATGTATGAGTAACACGGAACATGCAAAACCATGCATGGTGTGCCTTGGTGATTTGCATGGGTGGTAGCATCAACATGCCCAAACAGAGAAGTAGCTCCTCCTTATAGAGGCTTTCAGGCCTTTTTTTCCTTAGCTGGAGTAATTATTAGACCCCTCAACTTTCAAAATGGGATTTTTCATTGTTACCGATAACATTTATAGGTGATTTTTTTTGCCAAAAAGATAAACATTAGGAGTAGCTTAAAACCAAACCTCAGGTTTTTTTGACTATGGGAGGATATTTTAATAACTTCTCAAATATCGTACAACTTTAAAAATTAATAACTCCATCAAGACTTGTCTAAATTATAAGCTTTTCTTTCAAAAATTAGCACAAATTGTGGAAAAAATTTAGATGTGTTAAAGTCATGATTTGAGTTTGGGAAGGGGTTGTTAGCCCAATTATTGATGGCAAGAAATGTGTAAAAATTCATATTCACTAGGAAAAGGGTATTTTCCTACTGAAAGCATGCACAGAGAGCTGAGGGCAAGATTATTGGGTTAATATCTACAAATAAATAGCCAAGGAAGTGGCAAAAGATGTCTACCTCGAGACAACGTGCATTGGCGAGACATGTCATGATGAGGCCACACGATACCTCAAAATTTCAGGCCAAGCCGATGGGACGCAAAATTCAGGGACGGGCAAGCATCACCAAAGACTTGCCATGTTATTGGGAACGGTGTGGCAAGATGATCAATATGGCAAAGCTTTGCCAAGCCTCTGTGTTGACTCGGGCATGACAATGGCACTGTGGGGGCGTGCTGGGCACGACATGGGCGGTGCTGAGGAATGATCCCAGGATGACTTGGGCGTTGATCGGACGTGGAGGGAGTGACAAGGGTAGTGATGAGCCGAGATGAGGAGTGAACTAGGCGATGTTGGGGGCTACACGGGCATTGCTGGGATGCACTGGAAGAGACATGGGAGGTGTTGGGGTGCATTGGGGAGCGACTTGTGTGACACTGGTGTTGCTAGGTAGCGACCTAGGCACTGGTTGGTGCTACTAGGATGCGCTGGGCACGACATCGGAGGTGTTGGGTGTGACACTTGTGCCGGGGAGCGACCTAGGCACTGTTAGGCGTGACACTGGTTGGGCTCTAGATGACCCAAGTGTTGCCCGTCATAACATGGTCATTGCTTGGCCCGACAAGGGCACTGATGGGCCATGACAAGGGAGGAGCAGCATGGGAGTGGAAAGGGCATTGATGGGGTGTGACACTAGCATTGCCGAGCACAATAAGGACACTGACAAAGCGTGACAAGGTTGTTGCTAGGGTGCGACAAGGGTGCTACTGGGCCGCGACAAGCGAGTCACATGGGAGCAACACCAACACAGCTGGGTTCAACAAGGGCACTGATGGAGCACGACAAGGGAGCTGCTAGGGCACGTTAGATGAGAAAAGTGACATAGGCACTGCTGGATGTGACAAGGGACCTACATGGGTGCAACACGGGTACAATACTGGCACTGCTGGGTGCGACAAGGGAGCGGCATGAATGCAACAAGGCAGCTACTGGGCGACAATTGATTAGCTGGCACACGTAGGGCTCAACAAGGGCATCAAAGGGGCACGCTGGGGAGCTGCTGGGTTCAACATGGGTGGTGTTGGGGAGCGACCCAAGCACAATCGGTCATGACACGGGGGTGACAAGGGCACTACTAGGCGACAAAGGTACTACTGGAGCATGCCCTTAATATTTCGTACTAGAACAACCCACTAATCATGATTATGGATGTCGTGTTAAGGTTCAATCACTGGGCTTTTTGGTATGCCAACAAGATCAGAAACTTCTCAGTGTTGGAATTTGCAAATCTTGAGGTTCCTAATTGTTAAAATCCTGAAATTTTAAGGTAATGATCTAGAATTATATCGAAATGTTGATGACTGTTATAATTGCGACTTTTGTTCTGTGGTGAATTGAGGATCTATGAGGATTATTTCTGATGTTATGGCTATTATAAAATCAATTTTAATCAAGGTTATTGCGTAATTAGGTGTTCAAAATGGAATATGTGTCTAATGAAAAAGTTGGCTTGAGGACATACCAACAGATAGATAAGAGTATAAAGTGTCCAGCATTTGAAGTTTATGTTGGGATTTTGATTGAACTCGGTTAAAGAATTGAAATGCCAGGTTGTGGTAGTGACGACAGGCTGAAATCAAATTATTAGTCCCTATGTATTAAGATATACATTTGGTTGCTAAAATGAAATAAGGTGAGAACAGAATAGTTATTCCCAATAAATAGAATAGGATGGTAATATAGTTACAATTGTTATTCTCATGTTTGGTTGTTAGAATAAAATAAGGTAAAAATTAATATTCTATTATTTTGTTTGTAGAATAGTATGAGGAATAAGATCGAATAGTAATAATAATAATAATAATAATAATAATAATAATAATAAACATAAAAATAATAATAATTAGAAATAATAATTGATGGGTATACCGTAGCTGGGTTGGCCCAATGGTTGAAGTAGGCAAAAATAGCCTATTAGATGGCCAACTCCAACATTGACCCAACAGGAGGTGAAAGCCCGAATCCTGAAAGGCCCAAACACTCTCCTAACGGTCAATGCAAGCGTTGACCGATTAAGACGCAGGCGGGCGGCCAACCCGCGCACAGAACGGTCAACCCGAGCATTGACCAGAATCATAGTAGCCACATGCCGAAAATAAAAGGCTTTTTACGTGTCTCGCCCACTTGACCCCATGAACTAGCAGACGACCAGCAACGACTCTTTCAGCACCCTCTACAAACTCAGCCAGCTCCCAAAAAGGACATTGACAAAATCAGCGCCCTTTCCCTAATCAAGGCGCCAGATTTTTCTAATCTTCTGCCAACTAGGGCTCTCCAACGGTAGAATGTATGGAAGGAAGGTGAGCAATTTGGAAAGCCCACTGACTGCCAGGAAGGGATGCAATCTCAGTAAGTTTGGCAACTTGCGCCTCCCTATAGAAGGAAAGCCATCCATAAGGACGCAGGGGATCACACCTTCCAACCAAGAAAGATCCCCTTGTCACCCTTAAGTAAGCTCTAGAATCCTTATTCAGGGGATGCAAACTTCTACTCACACAACTCCCACAACAACAACGAAGATAGACATACAATTCTTTACTCTCTCCTGACACTAAAAAAACCCAAGGCATACAAATGTACTTCTGATAGCCGTTTACTGCCTCCCCACCATCTAGATTTAAGAGGACAGCTTTGTCCCTCTTTCATCTGGAGATTCACACACTCTTGCACTCTCTCTCTCTTTCAATTCTCAGTTCCAGTAACTTTCTCATATTTCGAAGGCTATTTACTCACTTGAGCGTCGGAGTATTTTCGGTCGGACAACTACCTGCCGACACACAAACCTCCGATTCATTTTAGTGGTGTGCAGGATCCAAACTCAATGAATGAAGTAGAAACTAGGACAAGCGGATCAGCCCAGATCTGTTCAAAGTTTGGATCCAAGGACACATCAATAATAACAATAATAATAAAACATAAGAATAATAATAATTACAAATAATAATATCAATAATTATAAAATGTAATAATAATAATAATATTATTATTATTATTAATAAAACCTAATAATAATAATAAAAAAACATAGTAGTAATAATAATAATAATAATAATAATAATAGGGAATAACTCTTCCCATATATGTGGAAATAACTATTATCACCTTTCATCCTCGGAATATTTATTCCTAACTAATTTACCAACCAAACAAGGAAATTGTAATTCTCAGAGGAATTAACCGGGAATAGAATTGCGTTCCAGTGAACCAAACATTTTTGAAATTTGAGAAGAATGCTCCAAATTTGAGGCTTAACATAGATAGAAGTGTGGGATTTATAACCTGCTTAATGTTTAGAACCAAATCAGGAAACAATTATTGTATTGGATTTGCTTTCGGGTTGATGAATTTAGATGAATATATAATGAATCAAGTACTTAAGATTTAGAACAATTTGGAGAATTTAAGGTTTTCCAAGGTAACAACCATAATCTTGAAATAATTCGGAGAAGTTAGGAAGGTCTCTCAATTGTAAAATTCAAGGATCATTAAATTTCGAGGGAAAAATTTCTGTAAGTGTGGGAGAGTGTGACGACTCAAATTTTAGAAAAAAATAATTAGGGTGAAATTGAATTAATAATGATCAAATATTAGGTTTGAAATGTGAAAAAATTAAATTTGGAAGTAGAAAGAGGAAGTTAGGCCCTATATGGTACTGATTTCCAAAATATGTTTAATATGGGTGGAGAGGTTTTGGATTTCCAAAATATGGTAATCGAGAGGTTATTATGTTGCTAAAAGGGAATTGTGGTCAAAAGGAACGGGAGGAACCGGATTAAAAATCCCAAAGTTCCAGAATTGGTAAAATCGGGGATCGAAGTTGTAAACCGAGAAATGTTATTATGTAAATAAGATCTTGGGCTATAAATTATGATAATCATGACAAATTAAGGATATATAATCAAGATTAGGGTCCAAGGATGTGAAGAATTGGGTTGGAAGGGTCAAAATCGGTCCTGGATGACAAAAACGTGAAGTAGGTTTGCTGCAGGCTAGATGTGGGCCTCAACCGCGCGCTAGTAGATCTCGAGCACCAACGGGATGTGAAACAGAGAACCTCCTGCTCAAAGTGCACTCAAATGGTGCCCGAGGTGCAGCGTTAGCAGGGCGGTGTGCCCGAGTGGTCATCGTGTGACGGGATATAAAATCCACCAAGCACGATTTCTTCGGCAATTGGCCGATTTCAACCCAGAGAGGAGAAGGAGAAAAGAGGGAAAATAGAAGGAGAGGAGGAATCTATGAATCCCACTATGATTTGGGTAAACATAACAGTAGAACGGGCTCAGGCAAGTGTACTTAGGCATTATTAATCATTTTTACATTGTTTTAATATCTCCATGTCATCGTTTATGCTCTTAATCTCTTGCTCTTCGATATTTGACATGAATAATGCATGAATTTCATGAATTTTGGACTAAAGTTCATGTTTATGTATATATATTGTGATCGATAGCTTCGATTTCATGATTTGGCTGACGATTTGCCTTCGTTTCGTGTCCGGACCGTATATAGTAAACCCTAGCTCAAAAATTAGGGGTTTTTGGTTTAAATGCATGATTTTGCATAGGTATTGGAATTATAGCATCGATTTCATGAATAAACCTATGTTTGATGTCTGATTTAAGTCCAGAGGTTTTTTATTGAACCCTAGAACAAAAATTTGGGAAATTTAATTGACAACCTGACATTTTAAAAATTTAAATGTAAAATCGTTGCCCTATAATGTTAATCGAATGATTTGTATTTGAAAACTCTGCATGGAACTATATTATCGAACTATGAAAATCCCTGCTGAACTGTATTATCAAACAATGGAAGTATTATCGAACTATAGAAACCTTTGAATTCGTCTGGAAGAGTAACTTGATGAAACTTGGACTTGGTGTTGAAATATGAAGATTTTGATTATGGAATTTCGAACAAATGCATCGAATTAAGCTATTTAGTAAGAAGAATGGGCCTAGAACTATTGAACAGTTAGATAAGATTCTCCAGCATGTCTTAGAACGTTACGGTTACAAAAATTGAGGATTCTATCGAACTATCAAATTGAGAAATGTACCATCGAACTATCGAACTATCGGCATTTGATTGTGTAGATTGAACACAATTTGTCCTCAATTATTAGTCAATCGACTAGTAGAGTATACTATATGGGTCCCTAGAATATCAAACATAGAACTTCTGAGAAACAAATGAGCCTTGGAACTATCTCATAGATCTCAACACGTGTTTAAATATAAATATGCTTCCTTCCTGTTTTCCGTTAATGCTTATGTTCTTTTAATTCTCACAATTTCTATTCTAGTATAGTTATGTTTTACAGAAAAGTTTGAATTCTGATTTATTGAAACTTGTTCATATGAATGCTCCATTTATCTAATATTATCGTGGTATTCTGTCTTATCGAATATATGCTATGTATAAAAGTATTACGTTCTACATGTTTTGGTACGTTATTGGGTTTCGGCTCACTGTTTACTATTTTTCCCTTTAGATGAGACCGTAGAGTTGGTACCAGGTGAGAGATTGTAAATCAAAAGTTTAGTCTGAAGACCTTTGGAGACCTGAAGTATTTTGGAGACTTCAAGAAATAACGGGTTTGAATGTAAATACTGGATTTTGTATATGGGTCTTGTGTATATAGATTTCGCATATGAAATGTATATCATGTGTGTGATGAAATAGAAAATATTGCTTCCGAAGGTTAATACTTGCTTTCGCTATTATGTATTCAAGATTTTTGTATAGGTCCTAGATGGCATCTCGTATATGTTTCTTATTTAGTGGATAGGATTATGATAAAACCATGGATGGATTGGGCCTTGTGATCTTGTGTATGTGCATTGTAGGAAAAGGTGTGGCTTTTGGATAGTTATGTGCTTGTATAGGTTATAATATGTAGGTTATATATTTGGGTTTTCATCCAGTTTTAGATAGAACTTGGCCAAAATTTTTGTAGAAATTATGGTTTTAAATTTATGTTTTTTGTTCTGAACTTGTCTGATGGGGGATCCAATGGGAATTAAGATCTGTTCCATCACATTTTTTAAAAAAAAATTAGGATAAATTGTGGAGAAAATTTAGATGTATTGGCATCATGATTTGAGTTCGGGACAAAGAGCCCAATGACCCACACAAGCCCACCACTGCTCACACGCCATCACATTTGCTCATTTGAGCCCTGACAGTCGATCTGCAAGCAAATTATAATGCCGATGAAATCAGCTTGCCAAGTTCCCTTATGAGCACCGCTAGACGTGACAACCCGAGCAAACGATTAATATGCACCGAATGCATGGAACCCATTCCAGAAAATCATTGCGTGGCGAAGCACGTATGAACAACACGACACACGCAGTACCATGCATGTCAAGCCTACTTTCACCTACAATGAAACACTGACAAATGGGACAACCTGAGTGTACTGCCGACATGAACCTAATGCATGGAAACCCATGCCTCAAAATTATGGCATGGAAAAACATGTATGAACAAAACGACACACTCAGCACCATCCATGGCAAGCTGACTTCCACTTGCATCAAAAGACTTATGATGGGACAACTCGAGACCGACACACACTGAACACATGGAAGCCGTGGATGCAAAATCATTATCTTGTGAACTATGTATGAACAACATGGCATACACAGCACCATGCAATGCATGCCGACGTGCACATGCAGTAAGACACCGATAGTGGGGACAACCCGAGCACACAATCGATACGCATCAGATGTGAACCCAGGCCACAAACTCATGCCATGCAAAAAGACATAGGAACAACACGGGACACATAGGACGATGCATGGCATCCTGACATGCACCATCAGCAAAGCAGCAATATATGGGACAAATTGAGCGTATGAAAGGAATACACCGAGTGCATGGAAACCTTGGCCGAGAAATCACGGAATTGCAAAACACGTATGAGCGACACGATACACGCAGCACCATGCATGGTGTGCCTTCATGACATGCGTGGGTGGCAGTGTCGACACACCCCAGTTGTGAAGCAGCTCTCCCATATAGAGGCTTTTGGGCCTTTTTGGCATTAGAAGGAGTAAACATTAGACCACCTAACTATCACGATAGGGTTTTTTGTAATTCCTAGAAATGTTTTCAAGTGATTTTTTTGTTAGAAAGATAAAAATTAGGAGTAGCTTAAAGGCAAGTCTCCGATTTTTTGACAACGGGAGGATATGTTAATAATTTCTCAAACGTGAGGCAATTTTGAAAATTAATAACTCCATCAAAACTTGTCCGAATGACCAGTTATTTTTCAAAAAATAGGGTAAATTGTTGAGAAAATTCAGATGTATTGGCATCATAATTTGAGTTCGGGATGAAGAGCCCAATGACCCATACAAACCCACCACTGCTCACACCCCATCACGTATGCTCATTCGAGCCCCCACAGTCGATCTGTAAGAAAATTATAATTCCGATGAAATCAACTTTCCAAGTTTCCTTATGAGCATTTCTAGACATGACAACCAAAGAATACGATTAATACGCACTGAATGCATGGAACACATTCTGCAAAATCATTGCATGGCGAAGCACGTATGAACAGCATGGCACACGCAGCACCATGCATGTCAAGCCTACTTGTACCTGCAGTGAAACACCGATAGATGGGACAACCCGAGTGTACGGCCGACATGCACCGAATGCATGGAAACCCATGCCACAAAATTATGGCATGGCAAAACACATAAGAACAAAATTGCACACGCACCACCATGCATAGCATGCCGACTTGCACCTGCAACAAAAATCCGATAGATGGGACAATGTGAGACTGAGACGAACCGAACACATGGAAGCCTAGGATGTGAAATCATTATCTGGTGAACCATGTATGAACAACATGGCACACATAGCACTATGCAAGGCATGTCGACGTGCACATGCAGAAAGACACCGATAGTTGTGACAACTCGAGCACACAATCGATATGCACTGGATGTGAACCCGGGCCACAAAATCATGCTGTGGCAAACGACATAGGAACAACACGGGACACATAGCACAATCCATGGCCTGCCGACATGCACCATCAGCAAAGCAGCAATAGATGGGACAAATCGAGCGTATGATTGGTATACACCGAGTGCATTGAAACCCTAGGCGAAAATCATGGCATTGCAAAACACATACGAGAAACACGGAACACGCAACACCATGCACGACGTGCCTTGGTGACAAGCGTAGGTGGCAGCGTCAACACGCCCCAGCGGTGAAGTAGCTCTCCCATATAGAGGCTTTTAGGCCTTTTTAGCATTCCAAGGAGTAAACCTTATACCCCCCCAACTATCACAATGGGATTTTTTGTAGCCACCGGTAACATTTTCAAGTGATTTTTTTATAGGAAATATAAAAATTAGGAGTATCTTATAACCAAGTCTCGGGTTTTTTTGACAACAGGAGGATATTTTAATAATTTCTCAAACATCATGCAATTTTTAAAATTTATAACTCCATCAAAACTTGTCCAAATAACCTATTTTTTTAAAAAAATTAGGATAAATTGTGGAGAAAATTCAGATTTATTGGCATCATAATTTGAGTTTGGGACGAAGAGTCCAATGACCCACACAAGCCCACCACTGCTCACACGCCATCACATATTCTCATTCGAACCTCGACAGTCGATCTGTAAGGAAATTACAACGCCAATGAAATCAGCTAGTTTATGAACACCGCTAGATGTGACATCCCGACCATACAATTAATACGCACCGAATGCATGGAACCCATGCCACAAAAGCATTGTGTGGTGAAACACGTATGAACAACACGGCACACGCAGCACCATGCATGTCAATCCTACTTGCACCTGCAGTGAAACACCAATAGGTGGGACAACCCGAGCATACGGCCGACACCCACCAATTGCATGGAAACCTATGCCACAAAATTATGGCACGGCAAAACACGTATTAACAACATGGCACACACAACACCATACATGGCATGCTGACTTGCACCTACATCAAAACATTGATAGATCGGATAACCCGAGACTGACAAGCACCAAACACACGGAAGCTCAGGATGTGATATCATTGCATGGCAAACCACGTATGTACAACATGGCACACACAGCTCCATGCAAGGCATGCTGACGTGCACATGCGACATGACACCGATAGTCGAGATAACCGAAGCACACAATCAAAATGCACTAGATGCAAACCAAGGCCACATAATCAGGGCATGGAAAAACACGTACGAACAACACGGGACACGTAGCATAATGCATGGCATGCTTACTTGCACCTTCAGTGAAGCAATGATAGATAGGAAAAATCAAGCGTACGAGTAGTATACCCAAAACACATGGAAACCTTGGCCATGAAATCACAGCGTTGCGGAACACGTATGAGCAACATGGAACACACAACACTATGCATGGTGTGCCTTGGTGACATGCATGGGTGGCAGCATTGAGATGCCCTAGCAGCGAAGCAGCTTCCCCATATAGAGGTTTCTGTGCTTCTTTGGCCTTGGCAGGAGTAAATATTAAACACATGGAAACCTTGGCCATGAAATCACAGCGTTGCGGAACACGTATGAGCAACGTGGAACACACAACACTATGCATGGTGTGCCTTGGTGACATGCATGGGTGGCAGCGTTGAGATGCCCTAGCAGCGAAGCAGCTTCCCCATATAGAGGTTTCTGGGCTTCTTTGGCCTTGGCAGGAGTAAATATTAAACCCCCCAACTTTCACAATGGATTTTTTATAGTTTCCGATAACGTTTCCAGGTGAATTTTTTTGTTATAAAGATACAAATTAGGATTAGCTTGAAACCAAGACTTTTGTTTTTTTGACTAGGAAGGATATTTTAATAATTTCTCAAATATCATGCAACTTTAAAAATTAATAACTACATCAAGACTTGTATGAATGATGAGTTTATTTTTTAAAAAATTAGCATAAATTGTGGAGAAAACTTAGATGTATTGGCATCATGATTTGAGTTCGGGAAGAGGTCGTAAGTCTAGTTATTGAGGACAAAAAAAGCATAAAAATCTGTATTCACTTTGAAAAGAGGTGTTTTCCTATTCAAATCATGTACGGAGAGTTGAGGGCAAGATTATTGGGATGATATCTACAAACAAATCTGCTAGGCATTGGTGGAAGATATCTACCCCGAGGCCACGTCCTTTAGTGAGACATGTCATGATGAGGTCACACGATACCCCATAAATTCAGGCCGTGCTGACGGGGGGCAAAATCTAGGGATGAGGAAGCATCACCAAAGGCATGCCATGTTGTTGGAAATGGCGTGCTGAGATGATCGACATGGTGAGGCTTTGCAAAGCCTCTGTGTTGACCCGCGCACGACAAGGGTGCTATGGGGGTGCACTAGGAACGACATGGGCGGTGTTAGGGAACAACCCTTGCATGACTCGGGCGCTACCGGGCATTAAAGGGGAGCTGCTAGGTGTTGTTGGGGCATGCAAGGAGCAACAAGGGCAGTGCTGGGGTGAGCTGGGTAGTGACCCAGGCATTGTTGGGCATGACACGAGCATTGCTGGGATACACTTGGCACATCATGGGTGGAGTTGTGGTGTGCTAGGGAGCAGCTGGGCGCGACACTGGTGGTGCTAGGTAGTGACCCAAGTGCTGTTTGGATGTTCTGGGCATGACATGGGAGGTGTTGCACACGACACTGGTTATACCGGGGAGCAACCCAATTGCTACTGGGCATGACACTTGTTGTGCTAGGGAGTGACCCAGGCACCGCCCGGTGCAACAAGGTTGTTTCTTGGGCATGACAAGGGTGCTACTGGGCCGCAACAAGGGATCAGCATGGGCGCGACACCTGCACTGTTGGGCATGACAAGGGTATTGACGGGGCACCACAAAGTTATTGTTGGGGTGTGACAAGGGCATTGCTGGGCTATGACAAGTGAGCCGCACGAGCGTGACACCAACGTTACTGGGAACAACAAGGACACTGATGGGGCACGATAAGGGAGCTGCTGGGACATGTTGGATGCAAAAAGTGACATGGTTGCTCCTGCTTATGGCATGTGATCTACCTGAGTGCAACATAGGTGCAACACTGGCACAACTTTGCAAGAAAAGGGCACTACTGGGGTGTGACAAGGGAGCGGCACGAGTGCGACAAAGGAGCTGCTGGGCGACAAGGGATCAGCTTGGGCACGTAGGGCTCTACAAGGGCATCAGTGGGGCATGTTGGGGAGCTAGTGGGTGCAACACGGGCAGTGCTGGGGAGTGACCCAGGCACTGTAAATCACAACCTAGGGGCAACAAGGAAACTACTGGGCATAACAAGGCACTGCTAGAGCGCACCCTGGAAACAAGGGCACTACTTCAGTGTGACACGAGTGTCGTATGGTGTAACAAGGACACCGCTAGGCATGACAAGGAAGATGTTGGATGCTACAAGGGCATGACACAGGTGGTGCTGGATAGACACTAGCACTGTTGGGGATGACACAAGCTCTCGACTACCACCCGACTGGCACTTGAGGTGCCAGCCGAAGTATATATACGGGTGAGGGTTTTGTTTGGGGTATTTTTTTAGCCGTTTGATGATTTCTAGAGAGAGAGAGCAATAACCAAAAGAGAGAAAGGAGGAGTTCAAAGCCTTAGAGTCAAAGTTCGTCTGAGAGCTAGTTATAAAGGTTGTAGATCGGGTCGAGGCAAGTACTCCCATACAATTTTTATCTCCTATTTCGACTTTTATTCATTTCTTATCAGGTATTATTATTCTGATACCCATCCAAATTATGAAAAATATGTTCCCCATGATTACTACCTAAAACTTCTCCCATGAGAATTTTGCATGCTTCCACCCCACCTAATTGTTATGAAATTCATGTCTAAAAGTATATAATTAATTATAAGCTGTGAGAATATATGTTTATGCTCTATTTGTAAAAGAAATGCGTCCCAGAGGCCCCCAAAGTGATAATTGCCTAATTTTGTAAGGCATTCTAATCCTTCCTATGTATTATATTGTCCGTGCATCTAAATTGACTAGTGAGAAGGCTTAAGTCCGAAGGAAAGATAATGATTGTCTATGTAATCGAAGGGAAGTCCACAATGTGATATGTGATCAAACGGTTCTCTCGGATGGAGATATTATGAAATGAAGTATCGTGGTCCTTCCATCAAAAGAATAAGAAATTAAGGAACTAGGACCATGGAGTTTGTTACAAAAGGTAATATCCCTCGACCCACCATGAGTATTACAGTAGAGACTCAAAGATTTTTCTAGTCGCATATTGTAGCGGGAAATACTCTTAACAAGCCTTAGGATGTTACTGTGGAAGAACGATGATTGCCTCTGGACCTTGGGAGGTTAGGGTAGCATTTTATTGACCTTATATGACCGGGTGATAGGCATATCGTTATGCCACGTGGTGTTCAGTCTGTTTACAGGCATCATATGATGGTCGAGTAGCTGGAGACCTTAAATGTAGCTAATGGTTGAGTAGCTGCAGAACTTAAATATAACCGATGGTTAAGTAGCATCAAACCTTAAATGTGGCAAATGGCCAAGTAAGTACAGGCCCAAAATATAGCCAATGCTTTAGAATATGTAGAGTAACACATTCCTCTCCTTGTTTTCCCATACATTTAGTTAGTAAGGCTTACTGACCTTGGTCCGTAAAGTTAAATAATCATGCATAAAGTATATCACAAAGAGAAGTAAATTATATTCCAAAGCATATTTGATCATGTTGCCGTTTATAAATCTGTTTCATGATTATGTCTCTTTCCCTTGCTTATCTTCCCTTATGTTGTCTATCATTTTTTATTATGATATACTTGCTAAGCTGCTAGCTCACTCTTGCTTTGATTTCCATCCAGATGAGCAAGCCATTATGCTTGATGAGTCCGAATAGGATGTAAGCTCAAGATAGGTAGTTGATACAGATTGGAAAGCTTTTAAGGACTTTGTTTTGTTAATTTGTATAAGGCATGGATATTATAATAATTATTTTGATGCCTATGGTTTTGTATATGTACGTCACGATAATGATGGATGTGTAGATAATTTTTGCTGTTCATTGATGGATGTATGAGCTTCCACAGGTATCTTTTATGGTTATAATTAGTTCCTAGCTAGCATCCTTTCTGAGCCGACGTCATACCAGAGTGCTATGTCAGTGCCACCCATGTGTTTGTTTTGCGATTTGGATCCGGTGTTTATGTTGTATGTATGCTATGGTTTCTATACAGGCATTTATACAAGTATTATATTTACCAGACGTTTGTTTTATTGATGAAACTCTGTTGGATTTTTTATACAATTTTTTGTCCGTCACAGTTGGTATCAGAGAAGGGGATGCCTTAGGATTGATCTGAATCTTATGCCGAAGCTTAGGATAGTATAGGCTAAGGCTGAATAAGTGAACGTAGATATAGAAAGACAAAGTTATAATAGACAGCTCTGGTTACTCTAGCATGTGTAACTTAGACTAGGGCCAAGATAGGATGATAGTTTTATTTAAATGCATAAATAGTATTGTCGTAATTAGGGTTGATCTTTTATCTAACTCGTAATTGTTCTTGTTTAGAGGTGTTTTCCAAAATCAAATATGCCGCCTAGACATGGAGGCTCACGAGGTGGTGGTCGATCCCTAGATCGGGAGGCCAATTACTTGAATTTGTTGGGGCATATGGTGAACATCATTGAGAATATGGAACAGTGAAATCTCATTCCTATTCCTACTCCAGCTCCTGTTCAGTGCCCTATTAGTTTTGGACAATCTGCATACGATCGCTTTGTCCAAGAATGAGTTCCTGCGTTTCTATGGGAGCTTGACCGTACAAAGGTGGACACACAGTTTGAGAGCTTGAAGAAAGTGTTCACAATGATTAGGTGCCCCGAGGAGGATCAGATTTTGTTTGCATCCTACTAGCTAGAGGGTGAGGTGCATCATTGGTGGATGATGAAGAAAAGGACATTGGGAGTGCCAGAGGATGAGATCATCTGGTAGATTTTTGAGGAGGCATTCTTCGATAAGTACTTCCCTTCCAGCCTCCATGTTCAAAAGGAAGAGTTGATCCAATTGAGGCAGGGTAGCCAGACCATGGTCAAATATGAAGCCAAGTTTACTGAATTGTCAAGGTACGCTTTGTATATGGTAGAGGATGAGGAGAGGAAGATGAGAAAGTTTTTGTAGGGCTTGCAAAATGATATCCGCAAGTAGTTGGTGACCCTCAAGCTGATGACTTATGCGGATGTGTTGGATCGTGCCCTGATCCATGAGCATGAGCTTGCAAAGGAGGAATTCTATAAGAAATAGTCGTCAAGCAAGAGTGGGGTTAGTGCTAGTTTTGGAGCTAGTTCAGAGTGGACATTCAAGAAGTCTAAGCAGTAAGATTTTGGTAAGAAGAGTGGTCAGACCTCGGCATTGTCTCAAGCTTTAGTGGTCCCGTGTCAGCATTGTGGGAAGATGCATGGAGGCAGGCTTTGTTTCAAGCAGACGGGTACTTGTTTTAATTGTGTTCAAGTGGGGCTTAGAGCTAAAGAATGTCCTTAGTCACCAAAGGTCTGTACTTCAAAGCCTGTAGTACATGGAAAAGCTTTTGCAGTATCTAGCAATGAGGCCAAGGCATCGGATGACGTAGTGGAAGGACTACTCCCCATTTGTAGTATTTCCTATTCAGTGCTTTTTGATTTTGGGTCCACACATTCATTCATTTCTCCTTATTTAGCCTGTCGTGTTGTACCCTCTCCCATGACCCTTGATTTCTCTCTAATCGTGTCCACTCCCATGGGATCTTTTGTCATGACCGATGTATCCAACCTAGGGTACATTATCGAGGTGAATGGGTCATCCTGGGTTGTTGATTTGATCTTCATAGATATGCGTGATTTTGATGCCATTTTGGGCCTAGATTGGTTGTCTAAATATCATGCAACTATTGACTGCTTCCACAAGAGGGTGGACTTTGCTATCCCAAAATGTTAGGATTTTCATGTTCAAGGAGTTTAGAGAGTGGAGTCATCTCGTTTTATTTCTACAATCCAAGCTCACCATTTGTTGAAGAGCGGGTGTGAAGCCTTTCTTGCTTACGCTGGTATGGTGGAGAGTTAGGAGTTGACCGTGAAGGACATTTTGGTTGTGTGCGAGTTTGAAGATGTGTTTCCTGACAAGTTGTCTACCTTACCGCCACACCGTGAAATTGAGTTTTGGATTGATCTTGTACCGGGATTGGCATCTATATTGAGGACCACCTATCGCATAGCCCTTATTGAGCTGAAAGAATTGAAACAACAGTTGTAGGATTTGCTCAACATGGATTTTATTAGACCTAGTGTTTCGCCATGGGGTGTTGTGGTCTTATTTGTCAAGAAGAAGGATGGGACCTTGAGGCTGTGCATAGACTATCATGAGTTGAACAAAATCAAGATTAAGAACAAGTATCCATTGCCACAGATCAATGATCTCTTCGATCAGTTATAGGGGACCCGAGTGTTCTTTAATATTGATCTTCAGTCCGGATATCATCAGCAACGCATCAAGCAAGAGGATGTAGCGAAGATGGCTTTTTAGATGAGGTATGGTCATTACGAATTCCTTATGATGCGGTTCAAATTGACTAATGCACCAACAGTGTTTATGGATATGATGAATTCAGACTTCTAGTCGTACTTGGATAATTTTGTCATTGTTTTCATCGATGACATCTTGATTTATTCTGAGGATCGTACCAAGCATGAGGGCACTTGAGGATCATGCTTAATGCCCTTCCAGAGCATCAGTTTTTCACGAAGTTGAGGAAGTGTGAGTTTTGGCTCAATGAGGTAGTATTCTTGGGCCATGTCATTTTTTGTAGAGGTATCTCGGTGGACCTAAAGAATGTTGAGATAGTGATTAGTTGGAGTCGACCCATGACTATGTTAGAGGTCCGAAGCTTCTTGGGGATGGTTAGGTACTATCGCTATTTTGTGGAGAATTTCTCTCGGATCGCTTTACCTCTCAACCATTTGACGAAGAAGTGAGCTTTGATCGGACTAAAGAGTGTGACCAAAGCTTCCAAGAGTTAAAGGATTGGTTGACGTCTACCCCGATTCTAAGTCTTTCTGATAATTTTGGTGGGTTCAAGGTGTGTTGTGATGCCTCTAAGGTGGGGCACAATTGTGTCTTCTTGCAGAATGGGAAGGTGGTTGCTTATTTGTCTTGGCAGTTGATGACCCACAAAAAACACTACCCGACCCATGATTTGGAGTTAGTCGCCGTGGTTTTTGCATTGAAGATTTGGAGGCACTATTTGTACGGTGAGAAATTTCTAGTATACTCCGACCACAAGTGTCTCAAGTATTCATTTGTCACAGAAAGAGCTGAATATGAGGCAGCAATGATGGATCAAGTTCTTCAAGGATTATGATTGTGAGATCCAGTATCGGCTAAGGAAAGCAAATGTGGTTGCGGATGCCCTGAGTCACTGAACTTGTTTGGTGGGGACGATGTAGATTAAGCATATGGAGATGCTGGACTATGTGAAATCCTGTCACATCTTGTGCTACGTCAACGGAAATAGGATGATGTTATCCTTTTTTCAAGGGTAGCTCGAGATCCTCCAAAGGATCAAGGAAGGGCAAGTGAATGATCCATTTTTTATGGACATTGTTAGCGATCATGGTAGAGATCCTGAGTTGATTTTAATGTACATGTAGAATCAGATTATGAGATTCCAGGAGCGGCTTTGTGTACCATACAAAAAGGATTTGAAGGAAGAGATCATGAAGGAGGCTCACAGGACTTAGTACACAATTCACCCCAGAATAAACAAGATGTACTAGGACTTAAAAAAAATGTTCTAGTGGAAGAACATGTGGAGGGAGATTGTTCCCTTTATAGGCTGATGTCTTATCTATCAGCAGCCGAAGGCTGAAAGGAGGAAGCCTTTTGGATTATTGCAGCCCTAGCCTATTCCAAGTTGGAAGTGGGATGACATTTTGATGGATTTTGTATCTGGGTTGCCCAAGACTCTAAAGAACCATGATGCAATCTGGGTCATTGTGGATTGACTGACAAAATCTGTCCATTTTATAGCCATTTGGAGTATGTATTTCCATGATTATCTTGTACAGCTGTACATCAGCAAGATAATAATGTTACACGGTGTCCCAATATCTATTGTGTCCAATTGTGATCCCTGGGTCATCTCTAAATTTTGGGACAGCTTGCACCAAGAATTAAGGATGAATCTATAATTTAGTACGGCTTACCATCATACGACTGATGGCCAATCTGAGCAGATGATATAGATATTGGAGGATATTTTTAGAGCTTCGGTGATAGAGATGAGAGGGAATTGGGATGATCATCTGGCGTTTGCCGAGTTTTCCTACAACAATAGTTTCCAAGCAAGCATTAGTATCGCTCCTTTCGAGGCACTTTATAGTAGGAAGTGTCGATCTCCCATCCATTATGAGGAGATGGGAGATAGGCATTTTCTGGGTCCGGATGTAATTCAGGAAACATCTGAAAATATCACGGTGGTTTTTGAAAAGCTAAAGATCGCCTAGAGTCGACAGAAGAGGTATGTCAATCAGAGGAGATCCAAGCTTAGATTCGAGGTCGACCATTTTGTCCTCCTCAAAGTGTCGACGTGGAAGGGAGTTTCCTGAGTTGGTGTCAAGGGGAAGCAGAAACCTCGATTTATTGGGCCTTTTGAGATCCTTGAAAGAGTAGGTGAAGTTGCGTATCGTTTGGCGTTGCCACCGAGTTTGGCTGAGCCGCACAACATCTTCCATGTTTCAATGTTGAGGAAGTACATCTATGATCCACCGCATGTGATTGACTATGGTTCCTTGGCTATCAACAATGATTTATCATACGTGGAGGAGCCGGTGGAGATGTTGGATTGCAAGGACAAAATTTTGTGCTCGAAGACAATCCCTCTCATGAAGGTTTTATGGAGGAATCATTTCCGTGAGGAGGTGACATGGGAAAGAGATGACGAAATTTGGGAAAAGTATCCCTATCTTTTCTGAGGTACGTAGGTTAAAATAAATCTTAAGATTCGTTAAATTTCAAGGACAAAATTTTATAAATGGGGGAGAGTTGTGAGGTTTCGGTTCCAAAATGTCATAATTAGATGATAATTAAAATGACAATAATCAAAATTAGGCTTAAAATGTGAGAAAAATTAAGACCGAATGTAAAATAGATGGATTTGTGCTCGGTGTTGATGACCGCCCAAGGTGCCACTCGGCCGTGAATAGCAAAACCTCGGTGCTTGAGGGATGCCCGAGGCGAGCCCAGGGCAAAAATAATAGAATGGCCACGCTCGATGGCCGCTAAAGCCCGGGTCATGGCGTGAAGATCATAGCATACCGGGCTCAACGACCACTCGAGTGCAGGCCCAGGCACGTTTTCCAGTAGGATGGAGGTCAACTACTTCTCGCCTAGCACCGGAGGCGCCAACCGGAGTATATATATGCGCGAGGGTTTCGTTTGGGGTAATTTTTTACCGTTTCATGATTTATAGAGAGAGAGTATGTGACAACTAAGAGAGAGAAGGATGAGATCGAAGCCTTGGAGTCCGAATCGGTCCGAGAGCTAGTTGTAAATGTTATAGATCGGGTCGAGGCAAGTGCTCCCACACCCTTTTTATCTCCTCTTTTAATTTTTATTCGTTTTCCATCGAGGATTATCATTCCTATACCCACCAAAATTATGAAAAATATGTGACCCATGAATAGTACCTAAAACATTTATGGTTTAATGCCTGAATCCCCATCCGATTTGCTCGATTTGGCTTTGCCAAACACTAACCCACGCCCAGCTCAGGATTCCTACTTTTCCCTTCAATTATATGTTTTATTGACCAAAAATTATGAATTATCATGTTCTAATTATGTATATACCTCGGCTGGGTGTCAGATTTCACAAGTATCAACCCGTTCGCAATGTCCAGATGCTCTAAAACAGCCTTGCTACTGTTCACCCGAGAATAAATGAGAATTTTGCATGCTTCCGCCCCACCTAATTGTTATAAAATTTATGTCTAATTTTATATGATCAATTGTAAGCCCCAAGAATATATGTTTTACCCCATTTGTAATGGAAATGCATCCTGACCGCCCCCAAAGTGATAATTACCTATTATGGTAAGGAATTCGAATCCTTCCTATGTATTTTATTGTCCATGCATCAAAATTGTCTTGTAAAAATACTTCAGTCCGAAGGAAAGATAATGATCATATTTGAAATCGGAGGGAACTCCACAATGTGATATGTGATCGAATGGTTCTCCCGGATGGAGATATTATGAAATAAAGTATGGTGGACCTTCCCTCAAAAGAATAAGAAATCATGAAACTAGGGCCATGGAATTTGTTACGAAAGGTAATACCCCATGGCCCGCCATAAGTGTTACAGTAGAGACTCAAGGATTATCATGGATACATATTGTAGCTGGTAATACTCTTGGCAAGCCATAGGATGTTACTATAGAAGAACGAGGACTGCCCCTAGACTATAGGAGGTTAGGGTAGCATTTTATTGGCCTGTATGATCGAGTGATAGGCATACCGCTATGCCACACGGTGTTCAGCCTGCTTACTGGCATCATGAGATGGTCGAGTAGCTACAGACCTTAAATGTAGCTGATGTTCAAGCAGTTGCAGACCTTAAATATAGGTGATGGTTGAGTAGCTGCAGACCTTAAATGTAGCCAATGGCCAAGTAGTTGTAGGGCTAAAATGTAGCTGATGTTTTAGAATGTGTAGAGTAACACATTCCTCTCCTCATTCTCCCGCACTTTTAGTAAGTAAGACTTACTGACTATGATCCGCAAAGATGAATAATTATGCTTAAAGTATATCCTAAAGGGAAGTAAATTATATTCCAAAGCATATTTGATCATATTCTCATTTATGCATCTCTTTTATGATTACATCGCTTTCCCTTGCTTATCTTCACTTATGTTGTCTATTCCTTTTGATTAGGATGCACTTGCTGAGATATTGGTTCACCCTTTCTTCTTTTTCCATCCAGATGAGCGAGCCATTACGCTTAACGAGTCCGAATAGGCTATTAGCGCAAGATAGGTAGCTGATACGGGTTGGAAATCTTTTAAGGACTTAGTTTTGTTAATTTGTATAAGGCATGGATATTGTAATAATTATTTTGATGCCTATGGTTATGTATATCTATGTCATGATAATGATAGATCTATAGATAGTTTCTATTGTTTATTGATAGATGTAGTAGCATTTGCAGGTATCTTTTATGGCTATAATTGGTTCTTAGCTGGCATCCTTTCTGAGCTGGCATCATACCAGAGTTACAACATCGGTGCCACCCATGTGTTTGTTGTGGCTATTGGGATCCTATGTTAACATTGTATGTATGCCTTGGTTTCCATACAGGGTTTTGTACAAGTTTTATATTTGGCGGATGTCCATTTTATGTATGGAACTCTGCCAAATTTTTGGTAGAATGTTTCGTCTGTCACACTATGACTCTACAGCAGGTCGGGAAACAAGCGGCGAGCACATGCATTGCTTCTAGCTCAGATTCTGACTTAGAGTCATTCAATTATAATCTAGCGCATGGGAGCTTCGTGCCACTGGTTTTTCAACCAAGCATGAAGACCAATTGTGCGAATCAACTGTTCCTCTCGTACTAGGTTGAATTACCATTGCGACTTGCGCCGAGTACTCATTGAATTACCATCAACGGTAAGTAGGGTAAAACTAACCTGTCTCATGATGGTCTAAACCCAGCTCACGTTCCCTATTGGTGGGTGAATAATCCAACACTTGGTGAGTTCTACTTCACAATGATAGGAAGAGATGACATTGAAGGATAAAAAAGAAACATCGCTATGAATGCTTGGCTGCCACAAGCCAGTTATCTCTGTGGTAACTTTTCTGACACCTCTAGCTTCAAATTCGTTAGGCCACAAGTCTAAAGGATCGGTAGGCCACCCTTTCACTATTCATAGTCACACAGAAGATCAGAATCAAATGAGCTTTTACCCACCTGTTCCATATGAGATTTCTGTTCTCATTGAGCTCATCTTAGGACACTTGTGCTATCTTTTAACAGATGTGACACCCAAGCCAAACTCCCCACCTGACAATGTCCTCTGCTCAGATTGGCCCATTGAGCAAGCCTTGTGTCCAAAAAGAGGGCCCGTGCCCTGCCTCTGACTCACGGAGTAAGTAAAATAACGTTAAACGTAGTGGTATTTCACTTTTTTCCCAAGGTCTCTCACTTATCCTACACCTCTCAAGTCATTTTACAAAGTTGGACTAGAGTCATGCTCAACAGGATCTTCATTCCCCGCTAATTCTACCAAGCCCATTCCCTTGGGCATTGTTTCACTTGATAGTAGACCGGGACAGTGGGAATCTCGTTAATCCATTCATGCACATCTCTAACTAGATGACGAGGCATTTGACTACCTTAAGAGAGTCACAGTTACTCGCATCGTTTACCTACGCTATGTTGAACTTCTTCGCTTTGACATGCAGAACACTAGGATGAAATCGCATTGCGTTTGCATCCTCAGGGACCATTACAATGCCATGTTTTAATAAAACAGTTGGATTTTCCTTGGCTACACCAGTTCTGAGTCAGCTATTCGATGCCTGAGGAAGGCCCCTGAGGGAGCCGTTCCAAGTCTTCCCCAGCTGGCATGTGGGGAACCGTGCTCGCCACTGAGGTAGCTCGAGAAGTTCACCGACAACTGATGGGTTCGGGAGTAGGACCCCCGAGCCCAGCCCTCAGAGCACATCCTTTTCCTGAAGTTACGAATCCATTTTGTTGGCCTTCCTTGCCTTCATTGTTTCATTGACTAGATGCTATTCAACTTGGAGACCTGATGTTGTTATGAGTATGACAAGGCGTGGTCGGCACTTGGTCCTTCAGATTTTCAAAGGCTGCCGGGGGCAAAACAAACACCACATGACATCCGGTGCACTTCCAGCCACTGGACCCTACCTCCAACTGAACCGTTTCAAAGGAGGGAAGGCTCTTAAACAAAAAAAGATAACTCTTGCCGAGGCTCCTGTCGATGTCTCCAGACTCCCTAACATTGCAGTGAACCATCACATTCTAGTTCAAGAATTTTAACTCGATTCCCTTTTGAAACTCCTACTAGTTCGCTATCAAACGGGCTTCCCCCGTCTCTTAGGATTGACTAACCCATGTGCAAGTGTCGTTCAAATGGAACCTTTCCCCTCCTCTGCCTTCAAAGTTCTCATTTGAATATTTTCTACTACCACAAAGATCTGCACTTATGGTCGCTCTGCCCAAGCTCGTGGCACAAGTTTTTCAGTGACGACCGCACCCTCCTACTCATCGGGGCCTGGCACTTGCCCGGATGGCCAGGTGTTGGTTGCGTGCTTATGTACTATTGATTTTTGGGGCTAGTTGATTCGATAGGTGAGTTATTACAAACTCCTTAGCGGATTTTGACTTCCATGACCACCATCCTGCTATCTTAATCGACCAACACCCTTTGTGGGAT
>JAOVVI020001425.1:0-12551 GCA_028571085.2 Nepenthes alata
TACATATATCTATTGATTACATTCCTCGTATTCTTCTATTTGGCTAAGAAAGATTTAGGATTTGAGTATTAGAGAATAAATCGGAGAGTAAATTATGTCATTCTCTGACATCTTATTTGTTAGTTGTGGTGTGCAAGATCTTGATTCGAAATAATAAAAATCGGACTCGCTTCAATTTAACCTATCGGGTGATATCAAACGGCCCCTAATTCGTTTAATAATTCGAATTTAGAGACACATTAAATTTATTTTAATTTTTATACATGATTGTACACATAAATTTTGAATACAATGAATTTTATACTTTTTTTTTGGTAATAATAATAAATTTATAATGAAATTAAATTTACACTGTAAAATTAAGTAAAATAAAACTTGACAGAAATAAAAATAAAATTCAAAATAAAAGATCAAAGCATAAATCTAAAAATTAAAAAAATTGATATTTTTTCCCCAAGTCTGTCCCGTCTCCTCTCAGGCAGATCAGAAAACTACATCATCGCCGATGAAGATCGAAGACGCCGTTCGTCGTCGTACGGCCATCGCCGACTACCGTAAGAAGAAACTAAAGCATAAGGAGCTCGAGTCCAGATCCCGAAAAGGTTACAAATACGATTTCTTTCTCTTCCTTCCTCCATCTCCAGATTCACCGTTTTTTTCTAGGATTACGTCTTTTTTTTTCAAATTATACAGTTTTCAGGCGGATAAAATCCCAGCATTTCTCATTATTAAACAATCTGAAATAGAAAGTTAAGAAAAAGTCTGGTCACGTCATTTAGAACAAAGGGGATTAGCGCAATCGTTGATTTCTTCGTTTCGTATGATCAAAATCGTATTATGTTCGGTTGGAGATATGATATAGGAATTTGAATAGCATCGAATGACCAAAAGAGATCTTATAGGGGGTTGCATATCTCAAAGGAGATGAAGCCTGTATATCTCCTTCACATTTGTTGGATTAAAGAATCTACGTAGTTTTTTTTTTTTCCAAAAAAAAAAATAAAGGGTTAACTATTCAAAGATCTTAATATTTAATTTTTTTAATATATATATATATATATCTCCAGGTCCTTCATTATTGAATGGTGAATGAAGGAGATGTAGGGCTGCATCTGTCGAGACTTCAGAGATGTCAGCTTAACCTAAAGTATATTGCACCGAAGACGAATAATTATTATGACGCTTTGTGACTGAAAATTGAGCCCTATTATCGATATTTTATATTAAGTCTTATCCAAACAAGTAATGGACAACACACTGAAGTTTTAGAGTATTGTTTTAGGACACTGCAGGGAACCCTATTCCTCCGGCTAACTTTTAATAATACCATTTGTGGTATGTCAATGCATGGGACTATCTCCACTATAGAAAGAAAGAAAGGAATAACAAATCTGTTGGTAAATACTAAAAAAATAAAAGAAAACAGGCTCTCTACATTTGTATCGTCCCAACTAATTAATTTGATGAATTGTCAAATGAAAGAAACTTCAAAAAAATTCGAAATATGAAGGAATAACATATGCCTAAATACTTTGTTCTATGGATAAATGAGCTAATTGATACAGAGGGAGCACCATAGCGATCAATTAACTAGATTTTGAGGAGTTACGGTATGAAGTGCTTGCTTATGCCGTAATATCAGATTGATAGAGGTTAGGAATATGTTCATATAATAAATATGATCCACTAAGGTATTGAGCAATGCTGTAGGATAAGCTCCCTAATAAAGTATTGTCCTTCTTATGAAGGAAGGCATTTTCCAGCGATTTTATAGATATTATAGTATGAAACAGAGATATGTACCTTGTAGCAAATGCTAAAAATAGGAGAAAATTCCTATGCTTTATTTTTCTGATGATGCGAGAAAAGATAAAACTTCTCATCATTAAAACTCATGTTTAAAACTTGTGATTAACCACTTTTAGTTCGCATAAAAAGTGGGATAGATCTATGAAAAATCTCATTTATTTTGATTTGTAAAGGAGATGTAAAATGGAGTAGATCTATATTGATATGTATATATCCATGGATCTATAAATTTCTATTGGAAAGAATCAATAGAAAAAGAAACAATTGGAATCAGTTGATATATCAAGATATATTTATCATGAAATAAGGAGTATCATATTGTATTAGTGTTACTCGTATTAGTGATGTATTAGAATGGATGTATCATTTGTATCAGAGTTTCTGTCTTTGGCTAGTAATGCTCTGTATGTTTCTGCTGCTCTATCTGTTTTGCTATGCTTCTGATGCATGGGCTGCTGATACATTGTTGAGGCACCTGAAATACTGATACATGGGTCCTATAGAGTGGGATATTCAAGAATATATTGCAGCTTTGTTGAATTACTTGTGTTGCTAAGTGGTGTCAAGGCTAGGCTGTAAGGCTACTGCTCTCTTGGTGGAGAATGCTACTAAACAGCTTCTCAACACATCCTAACCTATCAAGAATAATAGAATACCAGAATTCAAGTAAACTGAAGGCTTTCTGTTAGTTTTTCTGTTATTAGTTCAGGTAATTCCCTCCAAAATGTACTTCTCTATAAATAAGGTCTTGTACTTATAAAAAGGGCATGACTGTAACGAATTGAATTGTTCTAGTCTGAAAATCAGTAGCCACAACTTCTGTTTTCCAACTTTGAAGTTGCAGCTGAGTTCTCTTGGGAAGAACTCTCTCGATTTTCACCCTTTACATCCTTATTTTCTTGTTATCGAGTGAAAGATCATCCTAATTCCTACCAATATTCATTTCTTCTCTATACTATCTAGTATGATTTTATCTTATTTATGGAAATTCCTTGAATATTCCATTCAGATATAGAAAGTTCGAAATAATTGTGGTTTTTTTGGATACTGGATTACTCACTATTTCATAATTTCCTATGTATAGACGAAAACTTATTTCTTGGCTCTACAAGAATTTTCATGAAACCATTTATTTGCTTCTCTTTGATAGAAATTTTATATTTCCAAAATGTATCCAAATTGTTTGCCTAATTCTTCTTTGGGTGATTGATTCAACCTCTAATAAAAGCATTGTACCTTTTTTTGTTTAATCTCCTTGACAAGTTTAGTAATGAGCTTACCTAGTATTCCGATGGAGAGAAAAACCTATAATTAGGTTTTTGGAAAATTTCTAAATGATCAATTTCAATGAATAATTTTAATTTGCAATTTTGCTATGTTGAACTCTGTGGTTCTCTATTCATAGAGTAAATTGAGCATACATAAATGACCATAATAGAATGTCTTTTTGTTCATATTATTAACTACTATAAGGAATGTTTTTATATAGTGCTAATCATTTTATAACTATTTTTATAGCTCCAGAATGTTAGTTTAAATTTTTATGTATTATTTGGATATACCACAAAATATGTACCGTTTAATGAGGCCATTAAGAAATATCTACTCATGCATGAGGTAAGCTTTTCTATTCTAGTTAGTGGTTCTTTGCCTTGGCGATATGGTTCATTCAGGGTAGAAATTGAGCTTCAAGAAATACGGAAGTTGTACCTTAGATGTGGCTTATGTTTTTCCCCTTCTGCAAGGAACAAAATTATTTTTACTAGATCTTAAGGAAGTATGCAAAGGTTTCATTGTTGCACAGAAAATTAACGGAGATTGTTTTGTTTTTTGTGATAAAATGAGGTCTTTGCCATCTAACCGTTGATACATCCTTCTGAATAGACTTACCTGTTGCATTTTTTTGTGGTGTCATGTTAGATGATTCCTTTGAAAGTTCAGGTCTCTATGTGGCACGAGCATGAATTCTCAATGGAATTTGCAATTTCATGGAGAAAACAAATGTTTTCTTTCCCTAATTCTTTGGACAACCTTTTTCATTTGATGAGACGTGAGACCACTGCCAAAGTTCTTTGGTTCAATTCTTCCATTCAGAGTTGCTTTATAGTAAATGAAGTGTTGATCACTGACCGGGGGTAAAATGATTGGTTGTTCAATGAAATGTTTAGTTGTGGTTTTATATGAGCATTGCTTAGATTATTGTTGAGCAAATTATGTCTACTTTGGTTGATTTTTTGGTTCTCTCAATCAATGTAGGGCCTCATGCACTAGACTATCCTCTATGTGGTGCCTTGTGGTTCAATTCTGATTAGCATCAATATCAGTTTTTGCTAGTGGAAATGTTTAGGGACCATTACTTTTAAACTGTTAAAAGTGTTCAGTGAGGTTGTATTACTCTGTCATTTGATCAAATTATGATCTTGGTTTGGTGCCTATTTGTGTTGACATTCCTTAAAATTGAATATGTGCAGCAAGGAAGGAATTAAGAGCTGCAAAAAAAGAGTTTGCTAAAACTGAAAACGATCTGAAGTCTCTTCAGAGCGTTGGGCAAATCATCGGCGAGGTTCTCCGGCCACTTGATGATGAACGCTGTGATTAGTCTATGACTTTTTTAACTTTCTAACTTACGCATTTCCTGACAATTTCATCTGATTACATAGTTCTTCTTCCCTGAGAGGCTTCTTGTGAATTAAGCCCTCTCTCCCCCGTCCCTTTGCCCTCTCTTGAAAGAAGAAACATCTAACTTGTTGTATTGTGTACCCAAGTTATGCTGCTTAATTCTTTTCCAGTGTTTGTGAAAGCTAGCAGTGGACCAAGATACGTGGTTGGCTGTCGCTCTAAGGTGGACAAAGAGAAACTAACATCAGGCACCCGAGTTGTTCTTGATATGATCACTCTCACAATCATGCAGACTCTTCCTCGTGAAGTATGTTTTTGTTTTTGTCCATTTCTTCCACCGTCCCTCTCTCTCTCTGGCAACAATTCTTATCGTGGGTTTAATATCTATTCAAACATTTTCTAGGTAAGATCACCTTATGAAGAAAAGCTATGGAGTTAAAACACCATGCCACGTCACTTTTACCTACATATATGTTTGTGCTTGAGTTGATGGCTTGATATTTTTGTTTGACAGTGTCTAAGCAAGGCACTGTACCCAGCTTTGTAATCCTTACTGTCAGAGCTGGTAGCTTTAGCAATGCTTAGGCCCCTTGATATATCTATATCTATATATATTGTCTTGGACGATCAGTTTTGATATTCTACAAAGTTTGTGACAGTGTTTTGAGTCTTTTGCTGTGGTGGGGCCAAGGTAAAAGTGGGGTAGGGGTGGAATGGCAGGTGAATGGATTTGAAGAGGTTGTGATGGAATGAAACATTGGTATTGTGCTAACTCTACAAATATTTCCTATGTGATATGTTATTGTATCAATAATATATGTAGCCATATATCGGTGACATTAAAAATATCAATCGATACATATGATATTTTTCAATATATTTGTCTATATAATTGCTCCATGGATTTCGATCCATATTTGCATCCAATATGTCCGATGTGTATCCTTCGGTATGGCCTGGACTAATCCAAAGCAAATCTTTCAATAGGAACCAAAATATCAGGAGGAAGTGCAATGGATAGACTATAGGCAACACCAAGCTTATCCTTTTGAGGCTAGCTTTTCCTCATTCAAAATTTTAGAGAAGATACGAATTTATTCAGTGTTGGACCTTTTATAGTAGTCATATTCATTTTACTAAGTTATTTGATAACTCCTTTTGTGGCAACCCGAACCTGAGTTTCCCAATTCGGCCGTAATCAACCATGTAGAAAACGTAAACCATAAATGCTCACTATAAATCCATCAAAAATAAAATATTGATCATAAAATAACTCTTCAAAATGAAAGAGAACATAAGTATCCAAATAATAAAAACTAAGGGAATGCAATCGCGACAAAATGTCCAATATCTTATAAAAGTAAATGAAACGAAATCCCCCATTTCTCGATATGAAGTTTTTATACTCTAAAATTACTTCTACCTAAATTCTCCTCATTAACGACACAATATCCACTAGCACGCTACTAGTGTGCTCTACTCAAAAGCTAATAAAATTTAAGGGTGAGCCAAATGCCCAACAAATAATATAATTAATACTAATAATATTTAATAAATATCTCGGGTAACGATTTCAAATATTAATAGCAATAATAATATACAATCAACCATCAACTATCTGAGAATCAACGCCATATCAAGAGCACAATTTCAAGAGCCGTAAGAACAACTATAAAGGATTTCCACGAAATTTGATCATTAGGAACACAACCGGTATTCTATCGAAATCGAATATCAATAAAGATACATTAATTATCGTACATGTCTCAACAGAGGCCCCAACTATACGAAATATTACAATTTCTTCGGTCCTTATTTTGTTATTGTGAACTAACAATTACATGTACACTACCAACAGCTACGTAACAATCACGAGATAATTAATACTTTTAAGTTTAACAAGTGACCAACTCTGTAGTCTTAGAATATCTTAGCTCCCTCGGTGTACAAGTATTGAACTTAATTAAGACAAACAATATTCTCGTTTTTCCTTAGGATAAGCCCATAATATGCCACACTCATATTTTCATGGTCCGATCGGGACCCACCCCCACAAGGAGTCTGAAATATTCTATCTCAAATCAACATATCAAACTTAGCACCCATCGATATAGTATCAATTGATATCTTAACATGTATTGTTTACAGAATTATAAGCATCCCTCTACAAATATAGACCTCAATCCACCGGGATATGAAAATTAGTATTGGACAATTATAAACCACACTATGATTTTATAGGTTATATATTCCTTGAAAGTGTACTGTGTTCATGTAATCTCATTTATGGGGGTGTTACATCTTTAGCTATTACCTTGTTCTAACCAATCTCATTATTAGTGTTTTGTAATGGATGGTGATGCGTCATGGATCTGAGTCGTTGACAGATTCGGGTGTCGCTGGATGATTCGAAGTGGGTCCTGGCCTCCGTATTCCTTGGCTTGGATCCTGCACACCGCAATTAAAAAATGAGAGGTTAGAGGACAGCGAGAATCACTCCCATCGTGTATCCTCCAACGCTCAAATCAGTGGTCTTTCTTAGAGAATAAAAGATGCAGAAACTGAACGTATGTGAATCAATGCAAGGAGAGGAGTTTTGAGAGTTTGACTTGGAGGTTGTGCTTAGCTTGGAGCGGTTTTTGGGTTGTTGCACTCGTGGAGAGTGGCTTTTTGTGAGGAGGCAACGAGAATGATGAGAGGGTTCTCGGTGCTCCGGCGGAGAGTGGGAGAGCGTCGGCTCTGATGAGTGGCATTCGAGGGCTCGTTTTGGTGGGAATGTCAGCGCTATTGTGCGTGTTGAGAAAAGCATGCACTCGGAGTCTGCCTCGATGGGCTTTTATAGCCTTGGGCCGTCTCAGCCTTCATTGGGCGGTAAGGCTGTCTACCAGCTTTCTGGAGCAGTCTTGGTAGACTGGCACGAAGATTGTGGGTGCAGTTTAAGGCAACCATGATCAGTTGGAATGATTGATTCCTTCGTTGCGGATATTCTGCACACTAAATGTTGGAGTTTCCATCGCGGGAGATAAGCTGAGATGAGAGTTTCCTTTCCTCAGGAGATCATGATCAGTGGCAATATTCGAGATCTCGGTTAGTTAAGGCAAGAGAATTTCATGCGCGGGAATGATGTCGGGGACCGTCCTTATTGGGCCACAGCTGGCCTAGGCAGTAGTCGGCTGACTGGAGGGTTATTCCAGTCAATGGAAGGATTGACTCCCTCTGGGCCAGTGGACCGTGCCCTTTTTGGGCTGAACGCCTCCTGGTCTGGCCCATTGCTACCGTCCCCATCACTAGCTCCTCATGCCGGAAGGTTTGAATATTCAACTTCTGGTATGTTCATGAGGGGATGGGATGTGCCCCGTCGTCTTTCCCTTTTTGTTGCTTCCCCAGGCCTTTACCTGATTCCCCTTTCCACTATTCTTGGTGTGATTCTTCTACTCTCGCGATTCTCTGCAGATTTGCTGGGACGAAGTCCCCTTGTCATTTAGTGACCCGCCGGTTCCCTTGCGTGCTATAAATCAAAGGGTTCGCAGTGCTTCCTTGCACCCCATTCCTCCCTAATCAGTGAGGTGGTGTGGGGTCCGGCACCTCGAAGGGGCTTGGGCTTTTGGCTACCAACTCAGGGGGGAGGCCTTCCCCATTATCCTATGGCGTTATCTTGGGATGGATCCACAATCTACTTTTGGTCACACTTATTCGTCTTAGGGACTATTTTGGTCACCCCTTTTCGCATCCGTTCTAGAGTCAAGCCTCCCTCTTTCTTTGACTGGGGCTGGGCTTTTCTTTTTTTGTGCCTTCGCCGTAGGTGACGGCTTGCTTCCGGAATGGTTCGTGGTTGCTTTCCCCTTACTGCGTGGCGAGGCTTTCCTTACCCTTTGGCTACTGCCGAAGGATTGCCTTTCCTTGCGATGATCACCTGTTCTGATCTTCAACATCCTGCTTCTTGGGGACCATGCTTTGTTGCTTGCCGGACGCAGGACGGCTCCTCGCCCAGGCTCATTTTGTCATTCGTCTCTCCAGGAGTTTTTTGTAATGGAATTGGGTCTCCGTGGCTGGATTGTTGTCTTATGTATTCCCTTCCCTTTTACTTTTATGATTATTGCCCTTTCTTGTTGGGCGCCAGCCTCTGGGGGCTTTGTAACTTGCGAAAGGAGATTAATGGTTGAACTAGCAATTGCCTTTGCCTGTACTTCTTCTGTTGCTCTCTTTCTCTCTTTGTTTTCGTGCGCCAGACTTGTTTGAGGAGTTGTGGGTTCGGACTGGGCAGTTGATTTGCCAAAATGGCCGGAATCCAGAGTGGATGCCGTCCAGTCAAACAGGACGGAGTGGATAGTTGACCGGCTTCATAGACCAAATTGGTTGAAATCCGAAGTGGATGCTTTCCGGTCAAACTTGACGGAGTAGGTAGTTAACCGGTTTCATAGACCAAACCGGCTAAGATTCGGAGTCGAGTCGGAGCCGAAATGGTAATTGACCGGCTTCGTCGTCCAGGTTGGTGGAACTTCAGAGTGGCTGTTGACCAATTGTGTGAGCCGGAGTTCGGACTGGAAGTAGACTAATTAGCCAAGCCCGCTTGGAGGTCAAACCGGATGAGTACCGTGATGATTTGCTGTCCGATACGCTTGCCAATCTGGCTAAGTCCCAGAATGAAAATCCGAAGCCAGAATGATTTATTGACTGGCTTTTACAATCAATCTAGGCAAAATCCGAAGCGGTTTTCAAACAGTTAGTTCAGATTTTACTCTGTTACCTTACTCTGCAGCCAGCTAGGCAACTTGGGAGTGGAGCTTAGCAGCTTGGGAAGTTGTGCAGCTCTGCAACCAACCCGTCGCCTTCCGTCACATGTTATCGCCAAAAACGGCTATCTTTCACCTTAGATGAGCCGGACGATTCGACATCATTGCATGCCATTTGGATTTGACGCATGTCAGGCCATAATTGTCGCGCCTTTTCGAGGCGGCGATGGCTATAAAATCGGATGCCATTTTTGCATTTCACTTTGTTTAGCTTCTTGCTCTCCTGGAGTCATCTCCTCCTTGTCTTTTTTTTGCAATTTGCCTTCATCTAATTTCATGGCTCCCAAGGTCGATGCGATTCGATCCGTCCTTGATGCCGACAACATTTAGGCATTGTATGTTCAGTACAACATCCCCATGTCTATTCTGTTTGCAGTGCTAGGGGAGCGCGATAGGGCTTGCTCTCCTCTAGAGGTAATTCATCACCATTTATGAGGCTCACCTGCGGAGTAGGCTTCGTTTTCTTATTCCTGGAGAGGTATTTGATATTTTCAAGGCCGTTGGAGTTCCCATTGCAAGGCTCCACGCGAACGCTGTCCGCTACCTATGCTCTTTATGCATATTCCTCCATCATCACTCAAGGATGTTGACCGTGACAGTGGTGAGAGTGATCTTCTAGTTCTCCCCGAGTAGGGATTGGATTTCTCTCACCCCTCGTGAGTTGCGAATAAGTCAATCCATCTTTGAGTCTGTCAAGAACTGGAAGGATCGGTTCTTTTTCATCAAGGTTTTCGGCAACTGGCCTGTGTACAAGGGTTGGGGTAACGTGCCGAAAACCCTCACCGGAAAGCCTTCGCACTAGGAGTCCGTCAAACCGCTGATGGGGCTGATCCAGGCGAACCTGAATAAGTTTAGGTGGAACCACCTTCTATCCCCGGAAGAGCTTGCACGAGCCCGTTGGGGCCCACCTTTGCCGACGAGGAAGGTTAGGGCTACTGCTCGAGCACCATCCTGGCCTAAGAGGAAGGCCGATACCCTGTTTATTGGAGACTCCTCAGATAGCCTGTCACGGCAACGGTCAGCACCAATTCTGGCTTCCTCCTCATCTTCTACCACCACGGGCCTTCCCATGGTGAAGCGCTTGAGGGGTATTGGCGAGCAATCTTGGGCATAAACTCCCGCCACCCATTTAGATGTCGTCACCACTGAGGTCGGTGCCAGGGTGCCTTTGGTCGGAGCACTGCCCGCTCATGTATCTATCATACCGGCCAATCCGGTAGCTGAGGAGCCTGTAGGGCCAGCAGACGCGAGGGAGGCCAGTTTTACTCCTGCGATTTTGCCTACGGTGGCGGGCCCTGCAAATGCTATTGCTGAGGAGGTCCATCCAGTAGAAGTCCCTGTGGGTGTGTGTCCGACGGAGGCTCAGGGACTACATTGTGCTGACGAGGTGGTGGCAATGGAGGAGCTTGTCTCAAAGGCTGCGGCTCCTGGCCTTCCTTGGGGCCCGACAGAGCCGCTTCCGCATCCAAGCTCTACGGCATCTGGTCTGGTTGTGAGGAAGAAGTCCAGGCGTAAATACATCGCGGTACTCCTTGGAAGAAACCTTCCTCTTTCCTTTCAGCTTCGTCGGTGTGGATTGACTTTTCTCCTCTCTCTCCCCTCTTCTTTTTTTTTAGTTGCAGGATGAGAAGATGAGATGCGCGCTGGCAAAATGCCTACGTCAACGGGCAAAGATAATAAATGAGCACAAGGAGGAGATTCACCGACTAGAGGGGCTCCTGGGCCAATCTAGCGCCAACGCCACTGAGGCCCAACAAGGCCGTGAGGAGGTTGCTGCCCTCAGGCTAAAGTTGGCAAAGCTCAAAGAGAGGTCAAAGGCACTGGAGGATTGGGCCACCGTCGCCGAAAAGTTGCCCGCCGAGCTCCGAATAAAAAATGCCAAGCTTGAGGGCGAGATAACTACCCAGTTGCACCTGGAGGAGGTGAGCCAAGTGCAGAATGTGAAACTTTGGGAAGGTATTCACCTGATAACTACCCAGCTGCACCTGGAGGAGGTGAGCCAAGTGCAGAATGTGAAACTTTGGGAAGGTATTCACCTTTGCAGATAGATAGTCACTCTGGTGATTCTGGACTTTTTAGTTGGCTTCTTCGATCCAATGAACCACGAATCTTGGGATTGCACTAACCTAGTCGACTTCGCCCTAGGCAGTGGGGAGTCCTCCGCGCACCCACCTGCAAGCCCCAGCCTTACCCTTATTTTAGTTATTTATTATCATTTTTTTTACTTGGTAGTCTGATGGTTTGCCAACTTTGGGAAATGAGGTGCCAGTGCATCATTAATTACTCTGAGCCGCCGTTACATCAACTGGGGCGTTTTGGGAACCAGCAAAATGAGCCATAGCGTCTATTGAGGGAAATGCACTGTTTTAGAATCTGCTAGCAACGCTGTTGCTAGTTTATTTAAGTGCTGTCCTCAACCACTTTCTTCACCGCCTGGTTCCTACAGACACCCTTGCCTCTACCTTTGCTTTCAAGATGGCTGATTGAAACCTTATCAACATCTCGACGTTGCTAGCCCTGGCACTGGAAGCGTCATCTTCCTCTTCCCCTACACCCTCATCTGAGGAGGAGAGTGATGAGGAGCGAATGGAAAACAACGGAGAGGACTCTGTGAACGGGGCCGCTATCGAGGAAGGGCGCTGTTTGGGCGCTCCACTGCTCAAGCCCCTCGGGGCCTTGAGGGTGCCTCCATGGCCCTAGTTCGTCGGGTCTTCCTGCCAAGTACGCCTGTCCCATTGAGTGATAGCACAGATGCTTTGTCGTTGTTGTCTGTGGCTGACCACACTTTTTCCTCTTAGCAGCCTGAGAGAGTGCCCCATTGGTTGGAGGAGTTTTTGCTTTTGCAGGGAGATGAAGTTGCTCGCCTATTGCATGTTCAAACTTACCGTGTCACAAAGGAGATGGAGCGCTAAGTCAATGCCACTATCGGGGATGCGTTGCAGAGCCAAGAGCGGGCCAACTACCTTGACCAGGCCTTGTTTAATTCTGAGACCAGATTACGGGAGCTTTTTGGAGCCCACTCCCGTGCTATGGGAAGGATTGCGTCACTCGAGGGTGAGCTGAGGATTAGACTCCATCCTGAGGAGGTGGCCCTCGCCCTAGAGGAGCGGTTTCAAGAGGGCATTCGCTTCAGCAAACAAATTGACTCCTTGACGGACCCCAACTTCCCTGTTGGCTTCCTGGATTCAAGGAACGCTTGAGCTTCTTGTCGCTCGGATCTGATGAGTTATCCGGCCAAAGGGGTAGAGGGTCTGAGCCACGTTCCCCAAGGGGTCCTTGACCACTGGCCATTCTCCTGGGTAGGCTATAGGCGAAGGTTGTATCTTGTAT
>JAOVVI020001425.1:12651-24482 GCA_028571085.2 Nepenthes alata
GAGCCACGTTCCCCAAGGGGTCCTTGACCACTGGCCATTCTCCTGGGTAGGCTATAGGCGAAGGTTGTATCTTGTATATTCTCCTTTTTTTTTTTTTTGAGGCTGCCAGAAGCCTTTAGATGTATGTCCCAACATTTTAATTTAGCCAAACTGTGTAAATCATTGTAGGCTGATGGTGCTCGTCTCTTTAGGAGGAAGTTGTCACGTGCATATTGCAAAGCCCCCTAAGGTTTCAGTATTCAGCCGTGTGGGCCGCTTGATGCGGGATCGAGGTTTGCATTCGACCACATATGGGCCACTCCGTGTGGGACCGAGATTTAAATTCAACCACGTATGTGCCGCTCGGTGTGGGACCGATGTTCATATTCGACCTTGTATGGGCCACTCGGTGTGGGACTGAAGTTCAGATTCAACCCCGTATGGGCCACTAGGAGTGGGACCAAGGTTTAGTAATTGGCAAATGAGGATTTGTCCAACTTAGGGGCAGTCTAAATTATTGGATCTTATGCAATATCACACAAGCATTCATATGATCAGACAAAAAGGAATGCAAGCAAAAAATTATTTTATTAAACGCGATTCAATAATACAAGCATAACGTATGCTAGACCTATTTGAGTTCGGTAAGACATTTATTGATAATACTTTTTTAAATGGACGGCATTCCACGTTTTTAGAATTGTCGCCGTTTTGGATTTGAAGCTTGTATGCCCCATTCCGCAAAACGGCGGAGGCGAGGAACGAGCCTTCCCAATATAGGGAGAATTTGTTCCTGCTTTCTGCTGACAGTCTTGCCGGTGGCCTCTATGCTCCACAAGACCATGTCTCACACCTCAAACTGTCGCGCCTTCACCTTTTTATTGTAATATTGGGCGATCCGCTATTGATAGGCAGCTGTGCACATCCTTGCCACGTCCTGCGCTTCTTCCAGCAAGTCCAAGTGCTCTCTAAGTTGTTGGGAGTTGTTGAGTGGATTGAAGGCCTCGACCCGAAGGCTGGGCAGCCCGATCTCGACTAGGATGATGGCCTCAGTTCCGTAGCACAGACTGAAAGGTATTTCGCGTGTCAGCTCCTTGGGTGTCGTCCAGTACGACCATAGCACGGAGGGTAGCTCGTCCACGTAGGAGCCCCTAGCGTCCTCTAATTTAGTTTTCAACCCGTGCAGTAGGGTTTGGTTGATGACCTCCACCTGCCCGTTTATTTGGGAATAGGCTACCGATGTGTGGACCAACCGAATGCCCAAACTGATGCAATATTTGGTGAAGTATTTGCCGGTGAACTGGGCTCCATTGTCGGTCACTATGACCTCGGGAATCCCGAACCTACAGACAATATTGTGCCGAAGAAATTCGTTGACATTTTGCTCTGTAATCCGGGTCAACAGGGAGACGTCAATCCATTTCGTGAAGTAGTCGATGCTCACCACGACGAACTTCCTTTGTCCGGACACGATGAAAAACGGTTCGAGAATGTCAAACCACCATTGTGCCAACGGCCAGAGGGCCTGAAGGGTCCTCAACTCCGTGGGCGGCTGATGGGGCAGGTTGCGATGGATTTGGCAATTCTTACACCTCTTCACGAACTCCACGGCATCCTTTTTCATGTTTCTCTAGCAGTATCCCTGACGCATCACATTGAAGGCTAGGTTTTTGCCGCTGATGTGTGACCCACAGATTCCAAGATGGACCTCACTTAGTACGTAGTTGGCTTCCTCTGGTATAAGGCATCGCAAGTATGGGGTGGAGTACCCACGGTGGTACATTCCGCTGTCCATGATGGTATACCAACCGATTGTCTTCTTCACGTACCTGGCATCTTTTGGGTTCTTCGATTGGGTGCCATCTGTTAGGTATCTCCAGTAAGGGGTCATCCAGTTCTCACCGTCGGAAATATGTAGCACTCCCTGCTCGAGCTCCTCTATGCTCGGGGTAGTTAGGATTTCTTGTCCCTCGAGTACTGCTCATGGCTTTCGGCCGACCTGGCTCTCGCTAGCTGGTCGGCCTTCCAATTGTCAACCCTTGGGATGTGTTCTATCTCGACCTTGTCGAGCTCGCAGGTCAGGTCTCTTGCTCTAGCGAGGTATTTCGCGAGTAGCGGGCTCGATACTTCAGAGTTTTCTCGAACCTGATTGATTATCAGTTCTGAGTCGCTGTATATGATCAGGTGCTTGGTGCAGCATTCTTTTGCCAACTGGAGTCTAGCAAGAAGAGCCTCGTACTTAGTAGCGGTATTGGCGGCTGAGAATCCAAGTTTTAATGAGTACTTGATCTCCAGTCCTTCGGGAGTCCTCAGTACTACTCCGACTCCGTTGCCGGTTTGTGTGGAGGATCTATCTACGTTTAGGGTCCATACCGAATCCTCCTCTGGCCGGCGTGTGGTCTCGCTGGGATTGTTGGTGCCCAGAGTAGGAATTGTGGTTTCAATGATGAAACCGCCAGGGCTTGCCCCTTTATGGCCGGCCTGGGTTTAAATTCTATGTCGAATTCTCCCAACTCGATGACCCACCTCACAGGTCGATTAGACATATCTAGCCTCTGCAGGATCCCCTTGAGAGGCTGGTCGGTCAGAACGGCGATCTTGTGCGCCTAAAAGTAAGGGCACAATTTCTGTGCCAAATAGACAAGTGCCAGCATGATTTTCTCCACGTGCGTATAACAGGTCTCAGTATCAGCCAAGGCCTTACTGACGTAGTAAACAGGTAGCTGCATATCTGCCTATTGTCAGATCAGGACTAAGCTAAGCACCACCTTTGAAACTGCGAGGTATAGGTATAGCTCCTAGCCTTGTTCTAGTGATGCCAAGAGAGGAAGACTAGCCAGATAGTCCTTCGGTTCTTGGAAGGCGGCTTGGCAGTCCGACGTCCATTGGAAGTTGTTGGCTTTGGTACCCCTTAAGGCCTTGAAAAAGGGGAGGTATTTTTCCGCGGACTTCGCTAGTAAGCGGGAGAGTGCCGCGAGCCTTCCAGTCAGTCTTTGGACGTCTTTGACAATCCGTGGCAGACTCATTTCCATAATTGCTTTTATCTTCTTGGGGTTCACCTCGATCCCCCATTGAGAGACGATGAAGTCTAAAAATTTTCCAGATGACACTCCGAAGGCTCATTTTGAGGGATTCAGTTTCATTTGGTGTGTCCAGAGCACTTCGAAAGTCTCGTCGAGGTCACGAATATGGTCGTTGATGGTTTTGCTTTTGACAAGTATGTCGTCTACGTACACTTCTATATTCTAGTCTATTTGGGCCTCGAACATTTTATTCACTAGCCTCTGGTAGGTTCTCGCATTTTTCAAACCGAATGATATAACCTTGTAGTAGTAGGTCCCTTGGTTGGTCATGAATGAGATGTACTTTTCATCTTCCGGGCTCATTCTGATCTAGTTATAGCCTGAGTAGGCATCCATAAAACTCAGCAACTTGTGTCCGGATGTGGGATCCACCAGTAGATTTATCCTTGGCAGTGGGAAGCTGTCCTTTGGACACGCTTTATTAACATCGGTGAAATCGACATACATCTGTCATTTTCTATTACTCTTTTTTACGAGGACCACGTTGGACAGCCAGTTTGAGTAATGGACCTCCTTTATGAAGCCGGCGTTAAGCAACTTTTTTACTTCCCGGATGGCAATGAGTTTTTCGACAAAGTGGTTCTTCCACTTCTATTTGATGGGCTTATGGCCGGGATCGAGGCCCAACTTGTGTGCCATTATTTCGGTCGAGATCCCAAGCATATCGACAAGGGTCCATTCGAAGACATCTGCATTCTACCTTTGGAAGCTAACTAACCAGTTGCGTAGGGACCCATCGATTGAGCTTCCTATCTATATGCATTTTTTCAGGCTGTCCGAATCCAGGGGAATGAGGTCGGTAGTTTCGCTAGACTGGGCCTGCTGTAGCGTCATTTCATCCCAGTGGTCAGGGTTGTCGGCCGACCTTTTTGGAGTAGTCTGGGTGACTTGGAATAGATAACACGTCCGACCGGTTATTTGGTCGCCTAGCACTTCGCCGATGCCATATACCATCAGGAATTTCATTTTCAGATGCGGAATCGACGTTATGGCTCCGAATGCCGCCAAGCGTGGTCGGGCAAGTATGGTGTTATATACCGAAGGCAGGTCGACAGCCACAAAAGTGAGTTTGTTGGTCACTATCCTGAGGTGCGTGCCTAGGGTGACTTCCAATTAGATAGTCCCTTAGACTGCCACTGGTTCGTTATTCAACCCATAGGGTGACTTTGGCAGATTTTAGTTGGTTCTTTTGTAAGCCTAATTTAAAATACACGTCCAAATAAAGTAAATCACGCGAACTTCTATTATCAATGCAAACTCATTTCAGCTAGTAATCAACAATATCATTTGAAATGAGGGCAAATACAACCAAGGGGTAAGAATGAGGAGAGATTATATGTGTCATATCGTCTTTACTAAAACTAATAGCATCATCTCCTACTCTCAGCTTCCTATTCCCAGCCAACCTCTAATGGCGGTCCTAGTGGTGGGCCTTGGGCTGTTTGGTAGTCACCATATTGACCAATTCGGCCGCAATGCGGTTCCTTGGCTGCTGCTGCTCTTGCCTCTCGTCGCTTGCTGGACCGGGGTTCTGTCCCGGGTTTCTTAGAAACTTGGTGAGATGTCCTATTTAGATCAACTCTTTGATCTCTTTCTGCAGGGTTCGTCAATCCTCTGTGCTGTGACCTAGAGATCGATGGTAGTCACAATATTTTGACTGATCTCCTCCCTCCGAGTTCTTGATTGGTTTTGGCCACTTCAGAAACTTCTCTTCTCTGATCTGTATGAGGATATTCGCTTGGGAGTCATTCAAAGGGGTCAGGTTTGGAGGCCTTAACTCCCTTCACACAGTCAGCTCTGTCCTTGGCTGTTTTTTGCGGGGGTTGTCATGATCCCCATTCTTTTTCTTCCCTTCCGCCAGCCCGAGGCGATGGTGGTCTACTCGTTCCGGGCATTTTACCTCGTTAGTTTTCTCGGCAGCTATGTAGGCTCGGGCGATAGACCTGGCATCCCGGAATGTTTGCAAGTCTCGATAGGCCAAATGCTTGAAGAAGTCACCTAACCTTGGAGCGGAAATAAAATTGCTCAGCTTCACCTCGTCGGTGAGCTTAGGTATTCTCCAAGCCTCAATGGTAAATCGAGTCAGGAAACTCTTCAGACTTTCGACCGGCCTCTGTTTCACATGGGCGAGGTACCACGACTACTTATCTTCTCAGCGCCTGGAAACAAACAATTACAGAAACCTATCAGCGAGCTTCCGAAAGGTCCGGATCAAATTTGTTGGCAGCCTGTAAAACCAAATCCGAGTGTCCCCTTTTAGAGTCAGGAGGAAGTATAGGCACATAGTAACCTCATCTAGGCCCTAGAAGCTGAGCAGAGTGCGAAAATGATCGAGATGATCCATCGGGTCAGTGCTTCCATTGTATGGTTCTAGGGCCGGTATCTTGAACTTGGGAGGAAGCTGTTGGGTCCGTATCTCCATAGTGAATGGTGACCTCTTCAGGTCTGCGGAATTTCCGCCGGCATCTCCTTTGAATACATGCCTCCATATTTTATCAATTTTATCCTCTACGCGAGAGGAGGTCGCAGACCTTTTTGTGTTGAGGTAGGTCCTCAACTTTGAGTGTCCAGCCGAGCGGGGCAGTGTCAGTCGACTGCTGCCACTTGCTGGTTACGTGACATGCAAGGCTCCTTCTTGAGCTAGGGGCCTCTGTTCGTCACCGGAGTAATGTGGATTTCTACATTCTGGGTTTTCTTCCTGGGTCCTGCGACTCAGTCGACCTTCCAATCTGGAGGAGCTCCTGTCGTTCGAAGCCACCGGGGCCTTGAGGTCGTCAAGGGGCTATGCCCTCCTGGCAGGTTTCTTCCTTCTCTGACCTCCGGTCTGGAGGCCAGAGTGTGGGCAGAGGAGGAGAGAGCCCCCTGCCCCCGCCCCCGCCGGCCTTTTCTCGTGCAGAGCGTCTGGACCATCCAAGACATGCTGTTCATTTGCTCCACCATTGTCATAATGAAGGGTGCCGGTCAATCCTCCGCTCTGCTATCTGTGGAGGGGTCGCCACCGGTGGAGGTGATATCCTTGGCCGGAGTGCTGGCCTAAGCTCTCATGTTAAGCATACTTTTGGATGAAATGGTGGTTAAGCTTTTCGTTCGCTTTCCCACAGACGGTGCTAATGATGCGTCCTGGATCGGAGTCGTTGACGGATTCGGGTGTCGCTGGATGATTCAAGGCTAGTCTCGGCCTCCGTACTCCTTGGCTTAGATCCTATAAACCACAACTAAAAAACAAGAAGTTGGAGAACGGCGGGAATCGCTTCCACCGTTTATTCTCCGACGCTCAAGTCAGTAGTCTTCCTTAAAGAATAAAGAATGCAGAAACTGAACGTATGTGAATCAATGTAGGGAGAGGGGTTTTGAGAGTCTAACTTGGAGGTTGTCTAACTTGGAGGTTGTGCTTGGTTTGGAACGGATTTTGGGTTGGTGCACTCGTGGAGAATGACTTTTTGTGAGGAGGCGGTGAGAATGATGAAAGGGTTCTCGGCGCTCCAGCAGAGAGTTAGAAAGAGTGTCGGCTCTAATGAGTGGCGTTCGAGGGCTCATTTCGGTGGGAATGTTGGCACTAGTGTGCGTGCTGAGAAAAGCATACCCTCGGAGTCTGCCTCGAGGGGCTTTTATAGCCTTGGGCCGTCTCAGCCTTCCTTGGGCAATAAGGCTGGCTGCCAGCTACTTGGAGCAGTCTAGGTAGGCTGGCGCAAAGATTGCGGATACTGTTTAAGGCAACCGTGATCGGGTGAAAGGATTGATTCTTTCATTGTAGAGATTCTGCACACAGCAAATGTTGGGGTTTCCATCGCGGAAGATACACTGAGTTGGGAGTTTCCTTTCCTTTGGAGATCATGATCAGTGGCAATATTCGGGATCTCGGCTAGTTAAGGCAAGAAATTTTCATGCACAGGAATGATGTTGGGGGCCGTCCTTGTCGGGCCACAGCCGGCCTGGGCCATAGTCGGTTGACTGGAGGGTTATTACAGTCAACGGAAGCGTTGACTCCTTCTGGGCCAGTGGACCCTATCCTTTCTGGACTGTGCGCCTCTTGGATCGACCCGTTGTTGCCGTCCCATCAAATGGAGATTTCAAGTTTAGTTATTATGCTAGATCAAGCTTAATAAAAACTAGTTTGAATTGCCGTTAGCATGTTATCTTGCTTGTAATTGATTAAATATAAAAATATGATCTTCTAGTTTAACTATATAAGAATCATTGTACGCCATGATGAGATCCATGCTTATGGATGCTTCTTCCTGAAGGGTTACAACAGCTTCCTTGACAGGCCATGTCTCGTGATGTCAGGTCTTTGTTATGGACCTTCTCCATGTTTGAATGCCAACTTTGCTATAGCCATGAATGAAAATATTCGTATTGGTATCAGTTATAGCTGTAGTTGGTGAACGTATTAGTATCGGACATGTCAAACACATTTTATTTTAACAATCTTGAAACAAAGGAGCAAATATTAATCGATATATCATTGATACAGCAATAAAATACGATTTTGTCAAGTTATCGGGAACCGATACAATATATATGGGTCTATATTTAGTACCATGGCTATAACCATCAAGGACTCTGGTCTTTGTTTGCTGATTCATTCTATAAACAATCTATTCATTGACATGACTTACAGGTTGATCCAGTTGTGTATAACATGCTTCATGAAGATCCCGGTAATGTGAGCTATTCTGCTGTTGGAGGGCTTTCTGATCAGATCCGAGAACTCAGGGAATCAATAGAACTTCCATTGATGAATCCTGAGCTCTTCCTCAGGGTGGGAATCAAACCACCCAAGGTAAAAAAAAAACTATTTATGATTCTATGATTTGGCATCTCTGTTTAAGCATATATTGTTAGCTAATGCTGTGGTTTTATAGGGTGTTCTTCTCTACGGACCTCCTGGAACGGGCAAGACACTGCTAGCTCGAGCAATAGCTAGCAATATTGATGCCAATTTCCTGAAGGTATAATACTCTAGTAGTTGAGTGCTTTTTTTTTTTTTGTGTTTCTTGGGATATTGTGATTCAGTAACTGTTATCCTTTTATGCCCATTTGATGTAGGTTGTTTCGAGTGCTGTCATTGATAAATATATCGGTGAAAGTGCAAGGTTGCTACGAGAAATGTTTGGCTATGCTCGGGATCATCAAGTAAGATCCTTCATTATCCATGATGTTCTGATGTTCTTTAATGTTTTTATATATCGTCTATGGAAGATGATCCTCATAGTTTATATTTTGGTTGTCAGCCCTGCATAATTTTCATGGATGAGATTGATGCCATAGGCGGCCGCCGCCTTACTGAGGGAACAAGTGCGGACCGTGAGATCCAAAGAACCCTAATGGAATTGCTGAACCAACTTGACGGATTTCATCATCTTGGCCGGGTATCATTATGTTTCTGTCTGCGAACATCGCTCATACTACAAATTTACTGTATTTTACCAGAATGATGTAGTACCTATTATGGCGGCCCACTCAAGAGGGAAAAATAATAAATAAAAAGAAACCACTCAATAAGTACTATATCTCTTTTGTGTGTGTGTAGAATTATAGCAAACTTGAAGTAAAAATAGTATTTTTTTCTTTCCGTTTTGTCTTTATTATAATTGTGTTATTTTCAGTATATTGACATTTTCTTGTGCAGAGAATTCTTCCCTTTTGCATCCACGCTTACGATTCTTGGATGCCTCTAATGGTGATACTTGGCTGGCTTCTTAGGTCAAAATAATCATGGCAACTAACCGACCTGATGTGTTGGACCCTGCTCTCCTTCGTCCAGGTCGCCTAGACAGAAAGATTGAGATCCCGCTGCCAAACGAGCAGTCAAGAACAGAAATCCTTAAAATCCACGCGGCAGGAATTGCCAAACACGGCGAGATTGACTATGAAGCAATTGTAAAACTTGCAGAGGTGAGGCAGCTAGACATATAATGCCCGACTTGTCTTCTATACATGACATCAATGAAAATATCTGTGCCAATATCGGTATCAATCTTGGCCATTTCAGATGATACGTATCAGTATCGAATATATTAAAAAATTATTTTTTATGAATTGGAACCTAGTAGATCGGATAATATTAGCAAGATATCAGAAAACATTTAGTATATCATATCATATATCGCCGATATAATGATATGTCACCATACAAATACACATCGGCTGATATATCATTATGTGATCCATAAATGGTCGTTTGGATTTGACATTATTGACATTGCTTCAGGGCTTCAATGGGGCTGACTTGCGCAATATTTGTACAGAAGCTGGGATGTTGGCCATCCGTGCAGAGCGTGATTATGTTATTCATGAAGATTTCATGAAGGTAAAGTTCAAAATGCATTTCGACCCATCGAGTTGGGCAAAAATTCGACAATTGGGACTGTGCTTAGAATTCAATGCTAAACTGCTTTTTTTTTTTTTTAACTTAAAGAAAAATTGAAAATGTAATAATGTTAGTGTAGTCTCTGGTCAATTAATTCAACATAATTTACCGATAAATATTCAAATTAATGATGTAGTAAACTATGATTTATATCATTGAAAAACTATTGAAAAAATACTTGTAAGTATCACACGGTAATATAAATATTTCAATTCTCAAATTCATCAATCAAGTGAAAATCTTTGTAATTCTCTATACATCAAATAGCTAAAATCTAAATATAAAACAAAATAAAATATAAAAGGTAAGTTCATGGCTGGGGCAAACCCGACCCAGACCCAGTTCGGAAATTTGGATTTTACCCAAATTCAGTCAAAATGGATAAAATCAGTTAATTCTTTTCGGGTCGTGCCAGATTATATTAGGCTTGAGTTTTTATGACATCCCTATTTCCGAAAACAACGGTGCATTGTTTAATGGCTTCTTCGATGTTGCGCAGGCGGTGAGGAAGTTGGGCGAAGCAAAGAAACTCGAATCGAGTGCACATTATAACAGAAAGGATTGAGCATCGAGCTATGCGACATCCTTTCTCACATGAAGTGTCTTCTGCCATTGGAGCTTGGTCATCTTCTTCGTGAAACCTGCTCGTAGTTTTTCGCATTTTCTTCATCGGAAGCCGAATTCTTCCTGTTGGACGGATCTACTACCGAAGTGTCCAGCAACGGTATAAGATCAGATCTCAAAGATAATTAATAAGACTGCTCTTTTTCACGAAGGCAAGCCAATTTCAAAGATTCCATAGAAATTTTGACAGAAGCAATTGATATTTGATTTGATAGTGATATTCTTTGTGGGAGGCTCCTCTCGCCATCCTCGTTCATCTTCACTAAATAAGAGGCTTTGGGAGATTTTTAATGTTCTTTTCTTACTGCAACAGTTCATAGATTTACTTCCATAGCATTAATTTTTGCGTAAAATTTTAAAAATATATATTTGATGGGTAGTAAATATCCATGGCCCGATTAAGAGGGCCGTTTTCATGAAATGGACTCAAATCTAAAGAAGGCCCAGAAGCCTAATTTGGTCTGAGAGGCCAGATTGGCTCAAGAGGCCTAAGGATATGAGCGCGCAGCCCAAATAGATGACTTGGCCCAAGAGGCTAAGTTAGTCCCGGAGGCCCGAGAACCTAAGCCCTTGTCCAAATAAACCTAAAGAGTTAAATTGGTTTGAGAGATTGATTTGGCTTTGTGGGCTCGGGGACATAGCATTGAAAGCCCGATGATTAGTCTCAGACCAAAGATCCTAAGAAAAGGCAAGGACTCGTTGAAGGACGCGGACTTGCCTAAGACAGAAATCCCCAGTGAAGGCCAAAGGCCTGCAAAGCAAGAGGACACTTGGAACTCATAGTCCACGGACTTGGTTAAGGCCAAGGCCTTTACCAAGGATGAAGGCTCTGAGCAATGTCGGACGGTATAGATGCAAGCAAGGAGTGTAGTACGACTGAGGACGCCTGCTCAGGGTTGACTTCTGCCGGAGCATTCGCAACCTCTGCAACACGCAACCTACACAGAGAATGACAGCTTCCAGCACACACGTGATATGATGTATCACAGAGTCAGTCTACATACACGCCACCTCTCTGACGTGGCAAAATGGATATTGCAAATTTGGTGGTAGAGCAACTTGCACATGCCATGCCCACATAGGTACTCCACGTAGGATATTCATGCCACTATATAAGCATTCATAGTCTACCTAACAAAAGATTTGGATTATCCATCCTGCATTTATGCATACTGAGAGAAAAATAAAAAACTAAGTCTTCATCAAATATAATTTGAGAGAGCAATTAGAGATCCTTGAGATCCATGTGTTCTTTTTTCTTTGTACACACTTAATGGCTTAGTGAAAGTTTGCCTAGATCCTGAGTCCCGTGGTTTTCCCTCTTGTTCACAAAAGGATTTCCACGTAAAGGTTTTGTACGTATATTCTCTCTCTTCCTCCGCACTTAAACAATTGTTTTGATATTATTAGCTTTCGGATGTGAGTCTATACGGTAACCACGGTTTGAGAATGTAATAATTTATTTTTCAATTTTATTCATAGTTTTTTAGTACCAGCTCGTTGACAGCTCAAAATAGACTTACTTTTTAGCTTTTATATTGTTTGTGTTTATTTTAATGTTTTGTGCTTATTGTCATATAATTTGAAATTAAAAAAATATTTTAAATGATTTTCTATGAATAACTAGATCATCAAAGGAGGGTGGGAGAAACTATATGGTATGATGATAGTGATTACTATAAATATAAAGATAACTATAAATAAAGATTACTATTTTATATAAATAAAGATTTGAATGAAATAAATATTTTATATGAATAAAAGTTACTATA
>JAOVVI020001426.1:0-19573 GCA_028571085.2 Nepenthes alata
AATATTATTAAAAAATAAAAATACAAAAAATATTTAATATTTAATATTTTAAATTCCCATTCCGTACTGTTATTCCCCTTACACTGATTTTAATTTTTTGTAAACACCAATGCCGCGGCCGGCTTGGGAGCTGGTGCGGAGGTCGGTGTTAGGTTTGGAGGCTGCTTTCCCCATTGCATCATCTCAGGTACGGTCTCAGGTATGGAACTCGACACTTCTTCGCCTCTTTCTCACTCTCAGTTTGGTAATACGTTAGCAGCATTCCCTTCTTTTTCTTCTTCAAAACTTCTTCTAGCGGGAAAATAACTTCTTACTCATTCTCCTGATTCTTTGCAGACTTACACTTTCTCTTTGAGGGGTTCTTCAGAAGTTGAAAATGGAAGAGAAGAGCTGGAACTGCTGTAATTAAGCTGGGTTATTGGTGAAACTACAATTAAGGGTTTTAGTGTAGCTCAGTTTTGAAGTGATGGGAGCTAGGGTTCCGGTTCAGAATTATAGTGAGTTAAGATCAGCAAATTCGTATATTGGAGGCTCTTCGCACGATCTCAACACTGCCAATTCTCTTCCTGCCTGCGATATTGACAGTATGGAAGCAGTCGATCGTGATGCTGTCACTGAAGAGAGTTTAAACCATGATGAGGATCCTAACAATGTTGTGAGTTTACGTTGTTTTGAATTTAAATTTTTCCGATATAGTACAATTATAAATTAATAAACCATGTAGCCTTCAATTTTTTTTTTTCTGTTTTCCATTTCATTGAGCGATTATTTCCACGAGAAAACCACTTTTTTAGTGAATTATACTCATCCTATCGCATCCTACTTCTTTTTCTGTGGAGTACTGGTCGAGTTCTTGAATCTCAACCACTCATTGTTAATCCAAGCATAGCGTATTATTTATGAATATTGGAAATAACTCCTTTGACTTTGTAATTTTTTACACATATTAGCTGTGTGGCACATTGAAAGCTTTAGAGAAGTCTTGAGAAAGAGAATTGATCTGAGTGTTACAAGATTGTCTCACTTAATGGCACAAATTTTAAGTAGAGAAGGATAATTGACATCTTTGCAGTTTTTTTGGGGTGTAGACCAACTTATCACTTGGATTCTAGATGCATCCTATGATTTTCGTAGTTACCCCTCAACATTTTCTACTGAACGGTAATTACATAAAAGAAATATTTTTGATAAATGGCAGTACGAGAAAGGGTAAGAATAGTTCTTTGGTACAATGGTGAGTAATAGTTTATGGACATTGCAGAATGAATTGCTAGAGAATTTTTTAGGTTGGAGGTAGTATTGTTGTGGAGAAAAAATGGGGGCAGGGTAAGACTTGCAGCCAAGAAACGTCTGTTTGGCTTATTGTTGTACATATCAAAGATGTGTTTGGAAATCAGTGTGCCAATATGGATGCTTGCAAGCAATAATTATCTCTTGTATACTAGACTGTGGTTGTGCTATGTCCCTGTAAATTTACAACCTAAAATGACTGGTGTGTTTTTTTCATTTTTCATTTTTCCCGTGGGTAGGATCAAAGATATGAATAGAGAGTTTATTCAGAGATTGGGGTGTCATTTCAATAAATGTCATGGGATTATTAATGGGTGTTTAAAAGCCTATCTCTACAACTGCTGCTAGGAAGTAACTCCACCAAGCTTCCCTAAAGTGGCAGCTTCTGTTCACAGGCAGGGCACTCAAAAATTTACCAAGCCCTCAACATTGAGAAAAACTTGCCCAAGCTGGCTTATCTTATGTACTCGAGAAATTTAGAACAAACTAGGGCGATGTAATTCTTATGCAACATGGTTTTCCTAGTTCCATATCTATGCTAAAATATTTGTCACTCTTGGATTCTCCACTAATATACCAACATGATGGAATCTCTGCCTAGAAAACTTTTGTCAGCCATATCTTTAAAGCTTGCACTGTAAAGTACTGTTTTTTCAGTCTGCAACTATTTACTTTTTTCTGAAACAACAGAATGCATGAAGCAGATATGCAGAGTTTTGCTAATCTATTTATTTGTTCACTGAGCAAAGTTGCAGTATGGGAGATTGAACCGGGTCCTTTTCTCAGAGCCATAACATTAACCATCTTTCCAAGGCGTCATTGGCAGCAAAGTTTTACAATCTATCTAAAGTGAATGCACTGATTTAATTTTTACAAAGTTTTGATAGAATATTTGCATCATGGCATGTTGAGGGTTAGGATAGGGATGCAAGTTGGGAAATGTTGAAAACTAATTTCGAATCTTGAACAAACTTTTCTTCTTTTGACTGTTTCCATCATTCTCTCCAAATCTTAACTTTTGAAATTACTCATGCGTGGAATCTTGCACAAGTTTTGTTCCTTTTCCCTTTACTTCTTTCAATATGTAAATGGAATGCAGAATTTAATTAACAAACTTTCTTGTCCACTCTATTTTTATTTTTTTTCTATGTTAATCTTATTGGAATCAGGGCTTCTAGTAGTTTAGCTTACTAGATCTTGAATTGTTTACTTTCTGTTAAAAAATATTTGTTCATCATTTATTATCAAGAATCAACAAACCGAAAAAGGTTAAGATGTTAGGTGAATTCCTAGTAATGGTTTTATTAACTAACCCACCCCCTTCACATGAATGTTCTTTTGGGCTTGAAGTGCGAAGTAAGCATAAACCTAATCCATATTATATGTTAAGAAATAATTATAAGAAAATGAGGGGTTTTAGGATTTGAACTCATGATCATTTGGTCATAAAAGGGCTAAAACTATGTTAAGAAGCCAACATACCTAAAATTTTAAGCTATTAGATGAAGGTCCAATAATGAGTTTATATTCTACCAATTACAATTTTATTCATCTAAGGAGTCAATGAAAAAATGTGTCAGTTTGAAGTTTGTTTCGATAGCATATGTCTAGATACCTGGTGTCCTAAGTGAATAGTATTGAGACCAGGCTTGTCCATTTTCTCATTTGCCACTTATCTGTCAGCTGTAACTGCATGCATTACCTGCCCTCACCACCACCTTCACCTCCTCCACCCATAGAATCTCATATCAAACCTTTTCCATTGGCTCTCTTCTCAAGAGCACCTCCAACGCCCATATATCATTGGTGGCAGTGACAATGGAATCCTACAAGGTGAAACCGAATCAAATTATTGAAAAATCAACTTAAAATGACATGAACAGTATAAATATTGACTACGTTTGATTGTAGTTAAAATTTTGATTTATTTATTTCAACAATAATTCTATCACCCAATATATCAACATGGTTTATTTTGGAGTAACTATGGGTGATGTCATCAGTGGTTTTCCATGGATATCACATAGGTGAACTGTCATTGGAATAGTTGATTTATTGTGCAGTGTAGTAGTGGGTGTGTGCTAGGTCTCATTATGGTGAAGCATATACTGTTCATGTTTGATGTGCATGAGAGGAGGTGTGATCTCAGCTTTTTGTCAGTGGTGAACTTGTGATGGTGGGCTCTCAGGAGTGTCGTGATCACTTGTTGGGAGTAGTGGCTGAGAAGCATAGACATTGATCTGGCTGAGAAGCAAGATATTGGCGACGTTATTTTCAAATAATGAAAATACAACACGTTGAGTATACATTGATTTATTTATAGATATGAGAATATAATTGATGAAATAATATCACTATGCACAAAAAATTGCAATAAAAAATAGATGTTTCTTATTCTCCCATCCAAATATTCATATTTCTAACTCTTTCGTGGGTGTAACCAAGTTTTTGTTTTATTATACAGTAACTCATACTGCATCTATCTGTGCTCCATACCCTGTGTCAAAATAATAGACACCTCTCCCTGGCCAACATTACTAAAATACGGCACCTGTCATACCAAGGTACAAAACAGGTATAACAATAGTAAAGCTTTAACAAGATGCTAAGTTATTGATGACACAATTAATTGAAAATACGAGCAAGTGATTCAAAGCAATTGACTACGTGGGCATTATGAAACTAAGAGGTATATGATTCTGGTGTGATATTCATCAGGGATAGCCTCAGAGGGAGGAAATAGTGGTGGCAGGAACCTCTTCAAATGCAAGACAAATAAGAAGAAACTGAACCAAAAACTCAGGTAGGGTTTTTATGTGAACAAGGTTGAAATATTAACACTTGGAGAAGGAACGCAATGTTTAGGAAATACCAAACGAGTTGAAAAATCTGAGATGATGGTTGATCTTGCTCCTCTAGAATCACAAACAACACTGCAAGAGGCCATTTCGTTGCTTCTTTTCATCTTTGCTGGAGCAATCTCATTGAGATTGTGCTGTCTTCAATCCCTGCCTTCACTTCGCGGTTGTGTTGCTATGAACAATTGCTTTTCGATTTGCTCCTCTCTTTCCCCCTCTCTCTGACTAAATCCCTGACAAAATGAAAAACGAGGTGAGGGTTGGAATAAGATTAAACTTTTAAAATATAAATTTTATAAATTACTAAATAACTCCAAGCTTCTTTAATTTTTGTGAATGACAGCAATTTTCTGAAATAAAAAATCTGCCACATGTGCTAAAATGTGTCATAAACATGTAATTGTGACGCATACAAGTCATTGTCAATACTTGTCAGACATCAAATTGTTGGCTCGAGAGAGGTGTCTATGCTTTTTAGGGCAATGGTTGTCGATGATAGTGGCCTACACATACATAAGAAACAACAGGTGTGGAACAAAGCGGGAAGGAGTTTGCATATTGCACCTATGTGTCTTTTGAAGATGGGATTTATGAGATTCCCAGCTATCCTCTCCAAATTGCTAGTATTTAGAGAGTTACCCCAATTAGGTTATCCACACAAAGGTTCTGGACGAGATAATGGTAGTTTGAAGTGCTTATTAACTATTTGACGCAAATGCTTCTTAACGCAACACAGACAAATGGGGAAGATGAAGTTATGAGCTTCATTATTACCCTTTCCTCTTTTTCTGTTGGACCTAAGCTAAGATTGTCAATAATAAATCTCATGTTTTTTGTGTTTTATTTTCCAGGACTGCATGAACGAGTCCTATAGGAATGCTATAGAACTTCATGGTGTTGGAGTGGAAGAAGATCGTTCTAGCCTTGAAAGTAATGGTTCTCTAAGGATCTCTTCTGATATGTTAACTATAAATGGTGAGTTTCAGTTTGGTTATCTAATCCAATGAAAAGATCTCCAGTTTGAAAATTAGCAGGATTTCTTCTTTGTCCTGTAAATTTTGGGTTAAGATCCAGCTGTACTTTATACATTCTTGGTTGCCACTTCTGCAAATCTCACTTCTTTTGTCTGCATCATGTATCAGATGTGTTGCCGATTGAGACTGTCAGAGCGAGATTCTTGCAAATTATTGTGGACCACTTTATTAATGAGCATGTTATTGAAGTCCCAGATTCTGAGACTGAGTATACTGCTCAGCCTGTGCAAGATAAATTAAATAAGAGAAGGTCTGGAGAGGTCCAATATGAAGGAGATCCAAGGTTTGTTTTGCCTTTGATGTACGTGGCAAATATGTATGAAACTCTAGTAAATGAAGTGAACACTAGGCTTGCTTCCCTTAATGGATTTCGTGAAAAGACAATTGGAGTAGCCCTTGAAGCAGCTGGTGGCTTGTACAGAAAGCTAGCTAAAAAATTTCCAAGGAAAGGTAGTGTTGATTACCTCATTAATTTCTGTTTGGTTAAGTATCTGCATTGGGATACCTAAATAGAATTTATGGCACATGAATATGGAAAATGGACAGTTTGTGCACATAAGGTTGGTGACTATTTCTTGAGTGGTTGAGCTAGTTTCTAAGATTGTAAAGTGGCTGGGAGACAGATTTGAGTGACAGAAATCTTAGATTTCTATTCCCACTTTCATTTACCTATGTACTTAATCATTATGCAACTTGTAACTAGTTGCATCTTTTTAGGCTTTTGTTGGGGATCATTTCTCCTTCAGAAGTGTATGTGTATGTTACAAGCTAAAGGAGCATAAAAATTAATAATATAAAGCACTTATTTTGCTCACATATTTGACTTTGTAAACTTTCATTTTACTCAACAGGACCCTATACATTTAAAAGACGGGAACTGGCTACTTCTGTAGAGACTAGGACAAGGTTTCCAGAATTGGTAGTACAAGAAGAGAAGCGGGTTCGTTTTGTGGTGGTTAATGGTTTGGATATTGTTGAGAAACCAAATACTGTGCCTGTTGATGATGTAGAATGGTAAGCTAAAACTATCTATGCATGCTTCTGATGCTCCTTCTGCCTTCTACTTTCATTAATACGTTTCTGAGCCATGCTTCAGAATATTGTTAAGAATTTCATGGTACTTAAGCCAGTTGGAGCTAAAAAAATTTATTTAACAGTCCAGTTTAGCAAATGCATAGACAAGGTTGTGCATATCAAAAACTTCCCAGATGCTGCAATGCTGGACTAATTTGCACTGGACTACCTCTTAAATAACTATAGAAAACCCTTTCTTGTCTAGTGTTAGCTGATCCTTCAATGTCTGCACCAATTAAATTGGAAGCTTTTTGATTGTTGAATCTGTTACAAAGTATAGTGTTTCCATGGTTTGGCCTCCAAGATTATGAAAGAAAAAGGTATTTGAAAACATACCTAATGTCATCAAACACTTTTTAAGGCTTAAAAGTTATAAGGCATCAAAGTTACATGTGTTCAAATTATAAAGAAGTGGTGGAGTTATGCTTATTAAGTTGATTAGGTTTAAAATCATCAATTCACTACATTTTCCTAGGTAAATTTCCCTTTTTTATTTAACTTTGATGGCTTTTAAGTTCCCAAAAAAATGTGTGATGGCTGTTATGTTCCTTCGATGTTAGTTTGATGACTTCTGCAAACTTGTGCCTCAACTAAATTCTGTGGTTGGTGGTGGGGTGGATTTATAGAATAAAGACTAGCTGCCACTCATTATGTAATATTAAGACCAATGAACTTCAGATTAATGGGAAAAAGAGGAGTGGGGAAGGGTTTTGAACTTTTTATTTGTTGTCCTAAAATGAAAAAAAGTTCTTTTACTATCCTCCTTTTTGATATATCTTTGTGTGTGTCCAGTTACTATTTATGTCTATGTGAAGCTATCATAGATAAGAAGAAAGAGAAAATGCAAAAAAGGCACATATATTTCAGTGAAATAGAAGAGAAGAGGGAAAGATAGAAGGCAAGAGGGGGAAGAAGAAGAAAAAAAGATATGGAAAGTGAAGGAGCCGGCTCCTGAACAGCCTCCTATTAGAGATATTGATAGCTCTAGATTATCTCAAAGATTGGTCGCTGATGATGGGCCTGGTGCTTCAGTTCGATTGTAAATGATGCTTCTGCTAACCAAGTGTTGAACATCGCATTTTTATTTAAATCTTATTGTATATAATGAAGATCACAAACAATCTTAATCCTTGAAATGTTCTCCTGTTTTTATCTATGGTTGAAATTCTTACCAATTACTTCCAATGAAGGCCACTTCAATGTGCACTTTATCCTTTTCCAAGGAAATGATCAAGAAAACAACCTTGTCTCATCTGTGTTTCTTTTTTATTTGCATTTATTCTAAGTGACAATATCATATTGAGTTGTTGCTCATAAATTGATTTGGTCCTAACAAGACATATATGTCTTTGACTAGCACAATTGCTGTTGCAGGTTTAAGAGATTAACAGGTCGAAATGAAGTAGTTATTTCTGCATTGGACTATAAATTTTATTCCCCAAGACATAAATACAGGCGTGTGACATCAAACTCTTTGACAGATATCCCTGGTTTGCCTGTAAGTTTGATCTTGTCATCTAGACACGTTACATATGTTCAGCATTTCTGATTTCAGTTGACAAAAGAGCTAATTCTTTATTTTTTACAGTCATATCCTGGCACAGATAACTCTTCTCCCATGTCTAGCCCCCACAACTTCCTATCCATGACTGATGTAAGATATCATTATCTAGGTTTATCTTGAAGTTCATTTTTTACATGCTTTACTTATTGTTTTCTTTCGTTTTTTCCTGTTGTACCATTCATAGGATGCCACTGGGGTGTCCCATCACAAGAAATCAGGAAATATAAAATCAAGGAGAATGTGGTCTAAAAGACTATTTGCAGATGAAGGATAATGATCAGAGTGCAGAGAAAATAAAATTATTGAAGTGAGCCATTTGGTCAATAAATGTGATCCAGATCTTACAGAGCAAAGGCCTTCTAGATATTTATTATTAGCCAAAATCTAATATGTACAAATTTTTAGTTAATCTCTCTCTCTCTCTCTCTCTCTCTATATATATATATATATATTTCCAAAATAGAAGTAAAGGGAGTTTATTTTAGAAATGGGATGAAAATGAGTGCTGCCAACCTTATAAATAAGATATACTTTCTGTCTAATTTTCACACCCTGCTGACTGCTGTCTATTTATCTGCTCTCTTGATGCTCATTTCTGGTAATCCATTGTTCTCATTGAACCCAAGGCAGATGCTTATGTTACTTTCCAATCAACATAAATTGACAATGTGCTTTGTGCAGACACAAAGTCATCAGCAGACATCTTCCAAGCATCATACACTGCCATTGGCCCCTCAGCCTCAGTTTCAGTCGATTCAGCAGAATCATCATCAATCGCTTCACCAGAACCAACAGGGAACCAATTTCTCTCATTCTCAGCAATGTGGGCACCCTTCACGCTTGCCAGACATTACTCATGGTAATCAGTCACCAGCAATTTCCCAGAACTTAGCTGCATTACAGTCACTGGCTGGAAGTCATATAGTTGGCCGCTTGCATATGATGGTGAGATGTTCCTAATTGTTCTTATCTGGTTTTCACATTTACTGTCTTGTATGTTCTATCTTTCTAGACATTTTGTCACTATTTGAACAAGTAGATCCTGATATTTGATGGCCCTTCTTATGGCCTGTATGTTCTATCAGAATGGCGGCAACTACATTTGAATTTGATGGTTCTGTTGCTAACTTCAGTAGGAATGGGAAGGCCACAACGATATAGCTGCAGTGTGTTCGAGAATTTTGATCCATTCTTAATTGCTTGCCAACCTTGATGGCATGAAACTATTTCAGAAGATGCTAACATATTATAGTTATACCCTTCCATTTGTTTGAAAACAGCAATAGATTATGGCCTGCATTAACCTGGAGAAATTTTTAGTGTTGTGAACAGTTGAAATGAAGGCACCCCTGGTGGAGAATTAGTAATCATCAAATAGGGGTTTAGCAAAGATGAGAGGTTAAGTTGAGAAGTTTGAGGAATACACTGTAGTTCCTAGCTCAATTGAGTGCATTCTTCTGAAGTTGTAATGGAGGAGTTTAGTATCCTTAGTACTTGCATCACAGTTTCCAACATTGTTGATGTTAAATTCTGGTCTAATTTAAACATGACCAAACCTTCCACATCCTTCCTAGCCATTTTGCTAGATCTATGCGATATCCACTCAAAGTTGAATTGCAATCAAATTCCTTCTTTTCTCATGCCAAGTTTTCTAGGCCAACTCCATTTTTATTGCCTCCAAACATAATCTATTAATATAAATGTTTGTTTGTTTATTGAATACAAATATGGCAAGACTTGTTCTAACCTAAAAGCTGAGTTCCAGGTAAACAGGAAGAAGTTGAGAAGCATATTGGGCATTACTATTATTCTTTCAGAAAAATTATATAGTGCCACAAGCAATGGCATTAATGGAAGTATCAATTGTTGCAACTGCAACTATAACACTTTTTAAGGTGCAATTAATATACCACTTTTCCGTGAATTACTTTCAAATCTAAGCATTTGGTTTGGCACAATGGTAAGGTTGCCATTTGTGGGCTGCAGCTTGCGGTTCTAATCAAAGTAACCTTTTTGCAATGTAGGGTAAGGATTCATAACTCTCCCTAGGCCCCTAATGTGGGAATTTTGTGCACTGCTTCGTCCCACTCTCTAAATCAATTAATTAATTATTGTTAGAAAACACTTTTCAAGGACATTGTTTGCATCAATTGCACAATCAACTTCCAAATAACTATCTTAACAAGTGCCTGTTTACCTATGATGGAATACCAAAGTTTTGATGACAACAAACAAGCGTAATGCCTAAAATATTACTAATGGTGTAATTGAGCAAGCTCAGGAAAGCTTTTGAACAACTTCACACCAAAAGCAAAAGGGGCAAAAAGTTATTGAAGCCAATATGTCATATTCTTGCATCCAAGTGTGCAACAAGTTGAAGAGAGGTTTTGTAATAGTTAGGTTAAGTTTGTGTTTCATGTACTTGATATAAATTGGGAGCTATAAAAATGAATAGAACACACACAGAATGTGAGCACACTAGTTTAGGCACTTAGGCATGGCCTTGAATGCATTCCATTTGTCCTCAAAAAACGTGTCTGATGCATTAGGTCAATTGAGTCCTTGATTCAATTGTCTTGATTACATTTAACCAACTTAACCATTGTTCGCTCGATTTCAAAGCTCAAAATTTCAACCATTTTGCCACCTCTATGCCTACGGTTCAATCGGATAATTTCTGATTTCAGTTGATTCAAATCTGTTGAAATATTTTCAGTTGGATTACATTCTTGTTATTGTTGATTGAATTTTGCTTCAGCAGAATGAATCCATGTCGTGTTCAGACCTACCCCTGGACCTACCTGTTTGACATTTTTTTGAGGTGGAATCATAACATAATTCAAATGTTTGAATTAGTTTCCATCAGCTGAATCCTTGAACATTGCTTAAATTTGAATCTCTAAGGTTTAGGGTCAAAATTCAACTGGCTGTATTGCCTTGCCCCTGAGCAGAAAACTATTTCCATCTGGCAAAAATAGCATGCTTTTATCTTTTAATGCTAATATGTAGTTTAGCCTTGGAAGACCTATGTTTGCCATATCTACCCTTTCCCAACAATGCAACAACACTTCTTGGTCACATTAAGTACTTAGCACTCCAAGCTCGCACTTGATCAGAAGTTGAACAAAGCTTATGGAGCTCGAATCAAGTAACAAATTAAAGGGCTCAAAGTAAAATATCCTTGACTTATTGTTGTGCTGCTTTGAAATATTTCCTCAAGTCTAGTGAGTTGACTGTGCATGTAACTTTCATGTTCTCCCAGCCTTATATTCGAGTTCTAAAGAGTATTGTGGAGTATAGTTGATGAGAAGAGCTAATAGGGAAGGGAAGTAGAAGAAAAAGGAGGAAAGGGGAGAAGCGGAGAAGAGAATAGATAAAAGGGAGAAGTAGTGATTAGTAGGGAAAAAAGAATAAACAAATCTCCTAATAGTAATCCAATTCATCAATAGTTAATTGAATAATAAAATTAGGATCTTTATATAAAGACACTCTATTCCTAAATTAATTAGAAAATAAATATAAATTTTTAATTAACAATGACATAAAATAAGATAATAATAAAAATAAAATATTATCTTTTATAGTTATATTGGAGACTTCCAAAATTATAACATTTTAGGAATCTCTGTGATAAAATATTGAAACAAATAAAATCAAATAAACTAGCAAATGAAAATCTCAATACAATAAATCTCTAAGATACTTGCATTAATAGTAGAGTTAGGGTTTACTCTAGTGAACTTGAGCGATGGTAGTAATTGCTGGCAAGTAGCAGAATTAGTGTTTAGGTGGTGAAGAAATCCTGCTGGCAAAGGGAGAAGCTGGGTATGGTGAAGGGCGAATCACTGTATTGCAATTTAGTGTCACACTTTCTTTTGTCTTTCTGTTTATTTGTGTGCAATTAGTTAGTTAATTGGACTATTCATTAGTTTTAATTAATATAGAGAAATCTTGCCAAATCCCAACACACCCACTCTCAGGTGAGCCTATGGGGACAACAGTGCCTTATGGCACTAAATTTCCTATTTCCCTTAACAAATTTTAAAAGATAATGAAGGAAAACCATCAGGGAAGTAGTATTTCTTTTAATCACTTTGGGGATGGTAGGCCTTACAGGACAATCTTCAGTGATAGCAACAATCATCATTGGTCAAAATTGTTTGCATCCATGTTTTGTTGGTGTTCTGATGCTCGAAGAAGTCTTGGGGTAATTCCAGTTACTGAAACCTTTTAGCATGTCAAAAACAATTCTTTTTGTCATGTGCAGGGAAAAAACGATAGTTTGACACATGTCCGCTGCCAATGAGTGACCAAGTGTGTTGCTGGAGTAGTTTAAGAGAATGTGGACTTCCCTGATGCTCAATATCTTTCAAAATCACCTAGGTGTGGCCTCAGGAGTTTCAAGTAAAGATGTCGGCTTTTTAGACGGATTAAAGATACAGGTCCTGGCCTTTTTGGTGAAGATCAACATGGACATTGATATTTGAGTTTTTTTTTTTTTTTTCTGTCATGAAAACAGAAGCTTAAAAATGCATTTTCTGTTGGCCCAAAACAGTGGTTATTAGGAAGAGTGATAGAAGTATGATGGACATGCTGAGAGTGGGTTAGTTATTGTCAGTATGTTGGCATACAAGGAGACTGAGACGACTTTTAATTTAGTTGGGGTGTAGTTAGGGGCCAGGCTGCCATAAGACAATATCAAGGGTAATAGTATAGAGATTGGAGATTAGCAAAGAGAATTATGAGCTTTTCCATTCTCTTGAAAACGGATTTTAGAGGCCATCATTTTGACGTGCTGGGCAAAGAAATGGTGATCAAACAGAGCAAGGATGATGTGCAACTAGGGTGAGAAGTCTGACAGATGATGGTGATTGTTCTAAGAACTCTCTCTGATTTGCACTTAAAAGACAGGTCCAAAAGATCAAGAAATAGAGTTGGCAATTATATGAATTGGTGGAGGGAATCAGCTAGGAAATATGAAGAGATCCATAAATTATCATGGAGGAATTTCTTGAAGAATTATTCTTGGTTATTTAGTCATCATGATTCTTTTATTTTTTTTTTTTTTATTTTTTTTTTGGGTGGGGGGGGGGGGGGGCATGGTTGATTCCGTGTACCCTTACTACCTTTCTTACCCCTCACAAACAATACATTTCTTATCTACAAAATTATGTAAAAATTGCATGCAATAAGGGGATTTTAAAAAGTGGGAGGTAATGATGGATCTATGGTTGAAAGGGTTTATGGAGATAAATTTGTGCCAGAGTAGTTTATTTATCCTTGCTGGTGATGATTCACAAGGTGCTAATATAAATGCAATTAATATTTATTGACAATTATCACTTTGCAGTGTGAGAATTTGGCATGCTGCTCTGGCATCACCTCTTCTTTCTCCATCCTAGTCCATGAGTGAGAATTCAACATATAGTCCTTTTCCCTTATTGTCTTGTCTAACTCTAAAATCTCATTTCTCTAGCGCCCGAAAGAAAAGAGGTTTGTAACTCAACCTTTGCCTACATTTATTTAGAGGAAGCGGACTGATGAAATTTGGGATTTGGATCTGCTATCCTCTTATTTACATATTAAGGGAGATAGTGGATATGAAACAAAGGGATGTGGGAATGAATAACGGGAGACTGCTAAACCCTGTAAACCAGCCATTGAGGGCCCCTCTTCTTTGATCTATCATTGTTGTTCCTATTTTCATATCTCATTCTCATTCCTTGCAATTCCTGTGTATCAAAATGGATGTATGGGTGTTAAGAGTTATGGACATGGCTTATGAAGGTCTAACACACTCTTTAAAAAATTGTTTTTTCTGACAAGTTTGGGGGGGAAAAAAAAACTATATTAGGCATTTACTTATGAAAAACAGTAGTTGAATAGAGGTGGGTTGTCATCAGATTGAAAGACAGCATAGGGATACATAGATGTGTTTCCTGTAAGCCTTGAGCCTCTTGATCTAGCTTTTGCTAGGTTAAAGTAGTTTTCAATCTTTACTTCGTATCCTTGATATGGGCTTTCAATCTTTAACTTGGTAGTTTTTGAGATTTTATGGGATAACAATTGATTGGCAGACATGGACATTAAAGAACCAGCTGGGAGCTATCGATGCTAAATTACAAAACTCGACAATGAATTGGTTCATATCTACGTGAATGTACACCATGTTAGGTGATCTGTTTTGTGCTATGTCAAATCATATTGCATACTTATGATATATCTGAATGATTATTATTCGTATATAAGAAATACAAACACTTACCTGGAGCTAAAGTATCAGTGTTTAATATGTATCAAATACCGACACTCCTCTGATATGTCCCAACATGTGTTCAAACATTTACATTTTTTTAAAAAAATCAGACATGCTTGGGACACAATTTGGACCATATTTTAGATGCATTTTTTTTGGCTTATATTTGGTATCTTTTGATAATGATAAAGTGTAAAGTGATAAATTAATTTGTAAATGATTGATATAAAAAAATTTGTTATATTAAGTTTTATCTTAATTTATTAAGTTATATCATTGTTAATATTATTATTCTAATAAACAGTTTGTTGAAAATGTTATAGTGTAACTCACTTATATTAGTTCAATTTTATACTTTTTATAAATTTTTTTAGGGTGGAGAAATAAAAAATATATATATTTATTACTAATTTAGTATTAAATAGTATTGTTCATCAATTAGCAAAGCAGTAAACTATAATTTTGGTTAATGTGTCTCCAATGTGTCATGTCTTTATTTCCAAAACAAATAACGTATTGGCATATTGGTGTTGTGTCATGTCCGCATTTCTGGTTAGTGTCCATGCTTCCTATGTTCTCATGAATACTCAGCAAAATTCCATCTGTGGACTAACTGTTCTGAGTAAAATTTTTATGTTTTCAGCCAACAAGCCCTGCAAAGTTCTGTGATGAATGTGGATCTCCATTTCAGAGAGAGACCTCCAAGTTCTGTTCACAATGTGGTACAAAGAGACTGGGGATGTGAATGCACAAAACAGGTTTTCTCTCCCCTCCAACATCCCAATGTAAATTCCTTCACCAATCTTTTTCTCTCATCTTCTTCTATGTTTGCCCATGTAGAGTTAGATTTCAAATCATTTCACTGTCAGACGAAAATCGATCTTCTGTGTTAAATATTTGCCAACTAAGGATCGAAAATTAATCCCCACCATTAATGTTAATTCCCATTGATCAACCTTCTATCAATTTTTTACTTGTTTGGATCTTTTAGGTCTTAATATTTCTCAAATCGATCTTTTCTGTTAAATATTCGTCGATTAAAGACCGAATCTGTAAATAAATTAAGGATCAAAAACTAACGCCCGCCATTAATGTTAATTCTGATTGCTCAGATTTCTGTAAATTTTTTATTTGTTTGAATCTTTTAGGTCTTAATACTTCTCAATGATGGTGTAGCCATGCTTGCTCTATTGACTTGGTGATATTTGTCCAGTTATTAAGTAAGCCTACTTTAGACCAATATAGTAAGGTAAGAAATTCTATAGATAATATTATTTAGAATAATAAGAGAAATGAAGCTAATACTATTTGTTATATTTAATAATTATAAATTTCTAGGTTAAGCCAGTAGCAGAAATTAAAATTATAATTGTAAATTTAATAATATCAACCTAACTTATATTTAATAGTATCAGCCCAATAGCTTTTGATATAAATATTATACGGATAGTTATTTTTAAAATTTTTATAATATTAGTATTTATTAAAATATAAAAATTGAATATAAATCTTTACGGCTACGGATCCGGATTGATTCGAAATTGATCGATTTTTCGTTACTTTAACTCAGGACTTGCACAATACTAAAGAAAATAAGAGAATCAAAGGGCCAAAATGGGATAATTTTTCGGTAGGCTCTCCGACGCTCAAGTTAGTAATGTCATTCTTTGAATTGAAACAGAAAGGAAAGATATTTTTAAGTGGGAATATTTGAAATCATCTTTTGTCTCCTTTGGAAGTAAAGTCTTTCCCCTTCAACTGAAAGATTGTTGTGTACTTATAAGAGATCATTTTTTCGGTTTCCTAACTACATCAGATAATGACGGTTGGTTAGCCTAACTTCAGGTCGGTTATTGCTGGTTTCACTCAAAGTAAAACGTGGGAATTATCCGAAATCTTTTTAACTAGCCTCACGGGCTGTTACTTATGGATCTTAATGGTCAGTATTGGGCTTTAATTAATGGGCCAATGTATTGGATTGCTCAGATGATTATACCCATCACTAGCCCCCATACCAGAAGAGTAAAATTTTAGCTTCTGGCATGTCTTTCTGATGGGACATATAAAATTATCCGGCCTTAATTTTTTATAATATGAAATTGCTTCGAATTTTTTGTGATTACGGATTTTTGAATTCTAGATTTTTGTGACTCCGAATTTAGTGACTTTGAATTAAGTTACTTCGGATTTTCGTCACTCCGAATTTTGTCACTCCGAATTTTGTGACCCCGGATTTAGTTACTCCGGATTTTGTCACTACGAATTTTATCACTTCGGATTTTGTGACTTTGAATTTTTGTAACTCCGGATTTTTGTGACTCCGAATTTAATGATTTCAGATTTAGTTACTCTGGATTTTCGTCACTCTGAATTTTGTTACTCCAGATTTTGTGACTCCGGATTTAGTTACTCCGAAATTTTGCCACTCCGGATTTTGTCTCTCCGAATTTTGTGACTCCGAAATTTTGTCACTTCGGATTTTGTCACTCCGGATTTTGTGACTTTAGATTTTTGTCACTTCGGATTTTGTGATTCCGTATTTTACAAATGCCAAAGTGAATTGGTTCTGACACGGGTTTTATCTGGCTTTCCACGTGTCGAATGTCAAGTAGTATCTTCTGTCACTGCCATTTGAGTAGCTAATGCCTGCTTGACACGAGTTTCCTCATTATTTTTGAATTCGAATGGACGTACCCTTTCAAACTTATATTAGGGTTTTCTTTTTGTTATGTTTTGCATTCCTTCCTTATTCTTCCCATTCTCAGCTTTGCTTTTTCGTTTCGATGGTGCCCAAAGTAGAATCAATGAAGTCTGTTCTTACTGCTGAGGAAATGAAAAATATTATTTTTCAGTATAAAATCCCGAGTACGTACTTGCGTTTGGTCTTGTCTGAGAGCAACAGAGCCTGCTCTACTCCGAATGACTTTATTACATTTTATGAAGCCTATTTGAAGAGTGGTCTCCGTTTTCCTCTTGCATCCAAACTGTATTCAATTTTTGCTGATTTGGGTGTGGCCATTGCTCGCTACCATGCAAATGCTGTGAGGTATTTCTATAATTTTTACATATTTTTTCGTTTTCATGGTATGACACTATCACAGTCAATGTATTATTCAAATTTTTTCAGTCTCGGGACTAGATTTCTTTGTTTCCCCGTGAACTGAATATCAATGGGGTTATTTGTGAAACGGTTAAAAAGTGACAAGACTGTTTCTTCTTCTTAGCCGTTCCACAGTTGGATATTCCTAATGCTTGGGTCAAAGTGCCTAAATCTTATTCCAGCAAACTTTCTTCGGAAGAAGAAGAATTGGTGAAGCCTTTAATCAAGATGATAAAAGCGAATATAGAATCGTTTTCTGACAAAGAGCGCTTATTCTCCCTCGAACTTTTTGCGTTGAATAAATGGGAGCGCTAAATGGAGAGGACCGTATTGTGTGATACATCACCTAAACATCGCAAAAGAAGAATGAGAAAGACAGCATCTAAAGAGCGCAAACGCCAGGCTGTGTCACCAAGTCCATCGCTTTCCTCTGATATTGTCGAAGCTAGTCTTCCCACGTCTGAAAGGCTAAAGGGAATAGATGGTTTATCCCTTGCTCTTCTTAGCCAACCACAAGAGGAAAATCCTGTTATTGAGTCTTCGGCAAACACTGAACCTAAAGAAAGGGCAATTGAAACTAAAGAAAGGGCTATTGTTCCAACCAGTGAATCGACTCCGACCTCAAAGGAATCCTCTATTGTTTCGGTCGATTTTAATGTTGGCTCAATAGTGTAAAGGCCTGTCAGGAAAATTTCTGCACTGGCCATTTCTGTCCCGTCTCCCCCTCAAAGTTCAAGAGTTGACTGGTGGGAGAGAGAGTTGACCCCTTCAATGGATCTAATGGTTTCTTCTCCTCTTTGAAGTCCATCAATTCCAGGACCGGAGCGCATATCTACTCCTGCTTCTTCACTTCGGCCGTCTCTGAAGACTACAGCCCAGAAAGCTCGTTACATTACGGTAAGATTCTCAATAGAACTTTACTTTCTTCTAATTGTAGAATTACTTCTAACTTTTCTTTGTATTAAACAGAATGACAAGATGGGCGAAATCTTGAATATCTGTTTAATTCAACGTGACATGAAGATTGAGCAACTTGAGAAAGAAATCCAAAGACTGGAACAAACATGTGTTGATCCGTCTATTCTTAAAAAAATAAAAAAATAGGCTAGTGTCGACGCCGCACAAATTGAGTCACTTCTTTTTTTTTTTTGGTAAGTAAGAAAATTTTATAATTGAAAAAGAAAAATACAGAAACCAATGTTATATATCCAAGTGTATTGCCAACTTGGGTATAGAACACAAATACAGGGGTAAACCCCAAGCACCATGAAAACAAATCATGAAAATCTAAAGACAGGAAACAAAATGCGGGATGCCTAATGCCGTCATCTAAACCAGTAGCGCTCTATCAGCAGTAATAACCAAACCTCGGATGAAGCACCTTGGACTAAAGTGCATTTTACATTTCAGCAAAAGAATCTCGGACTCACCTCTCGGCCACAGCATATCAGCACATAGCATCTCGGCCAAAGCAACCTCCTCGGCCTTTAACAGCACCTTGGCCATTGCCTATCTCGACCGCAGCAAAGAACCTTGGACTCATAGCATCTCTGCCTATAGCATTTCGGACAGAAGGAATCTCAGACACTTTCTCCTCAGTGTCCAATGCCTCGTTACCACTCGGATGGAAACCAACTCATGACAGCGCATAGGACCTCGGATTGGTCTACATCTCCTTGGTCATTGACATGTCAGTTAGAAGGCATCTCGGCCTAGTGTAAACAACTTGTCACAACATCTCGGACAAAGCACCACCTCGGAACCAAGAAGCAAACCATAAATCCGCAATCAAGCGAGTCATCAATCCTATTCTAGGGAAAAATACCTGCACGCCGACAGCATAACACAGGGCACCAACGCATTTCAGCATACGCCACCAAACAGCGTTAGCAACATCAACAAGCAACAACATGGCTTTCCATGGCAGACTTCAGAGAATTACTGATTTTCAGTGAGCAAGATTGATAGGAGCACAACACACAGGCTACAGATTATTTTTCAAAAATCCACGGACAGAGCAAAACAGTAGCATCTCGGGCTCAGACACCATTGCCTCCAGCATCGGCTGAACAACCATCACGGACCCGGGAGGTGAAACCACATGGTTTTTTTTTGATAGACCGGCAGGGACAGGCAACAAAACCGCAAATTGAGTCATTTCAAGAGCGGATTTCTAGCATTGAGCTGGAGTTGCAGAAACTAAAGATGCTTTAAAGATGTCTGAAGAGCATGCATCTAATCTTAGATGTGATAATGCCATATTACGAGCAGAACTTATGGCACAGCTTAAACGAGAGGAGGTCTGTCCAATTTTGAACGCTAGATTTTTGGATGATATCCTTGTATGTCGACAGATATCTCTTATCTTGGATCCTCAATCCCCAACCGACTTTTTTG
>JAOVVI020001427.1:0-24474 GCA_028571085.2 Nepenthes alata
AGTTATGTTAAGATCAGGCTCCTTCCTAGACAAAGAGTTGTCCGGGTGGCCAGCGAGATCACAAGAGCTCTCAGATGAAAGATTTTTTGCCCTAGATCGGATCGTTTCACTCAAAGACAAGCTTTAGGAGGCTAAGTAGCAATTTTCCGATCTTCAAAACAAGCTTGCTCAACTTAAAGAAGAGCAAAAGATATATCTCTATCCGGAAGAGATGAAATCTACTTTGAATGATAGATGCTAGGATGGATTTTATTGCTGCAGGTGGATTGTGTCCTTGGTCGCTCTCGACTTTCCTCTTGACTTCCTTGATTCGAGAAATTTATGAGCTTCTCACCGTTCAGATTTGAAGGATTTTTCAGAGTAAGGTGGGGATTCATTGCCACTATCCTTGAGGGGCTCCTTGCCTTAGGATAGTCATGATGTTCGAGTGTAGGTAGATGATAGTATCATCGTACTCCCTATTTTAAAGCTTTGAGTCTCCATGTTGCAAATATTTGCATGGTGATAAATTAGTTAGATTTTTTCAATCATTGTCACCGATACTTGTCTTTTGTATGCTGAATCTTTTGCTCAACATGTTACTTGTTTGCTAATTAGGCATGGTTGCCACTGTTGTCGGGTTTGGTCGGACCTTAGTTGGTTAATCGTATTTCTTTGATAGCACTCAATCCTGTGAGAGAACGTTGTAGCACTTTTTTTGATTGATAATGCTCTTTCCTGTTAGAGGATGTCGTAGCACTCTTTTTATTTGATGGTGCTCTTTCCTATGAGAGGGTATTGTAACATGCATGCTAGGAAAGTTTCTTACTGGCTGACTCGGTATGGTTGTCATAATCGTAGGGCTCTGTTAGAGCCTAATTTGTCGACCATATTTAATTGATGGTACTCATTTCTATGAAAGGGCATCATTGCACTCATATGCTAAGCCCTAATCCGTTGACCGTGTTCAACCAATGGTGCTCTTTTCTGTGAAAGGATGTTGTTGCATGCATTTTGAGAAAACCTCTTAAGTTTTCTTTTATTTTTCCCTCTTTAGAAAGGATTAGACTTTTGTCCGCAAGCCCCCAAGCCTTTTTGTGATTAGTTGCATCTAACTTCATTTGGGCCGCTCGATTGTCTTGACCGAAGTTTTGATCATACTTTTAGCAGTTCGATTTAATAGGTGAAAGTTTCACTTGACTTAGTGTCAATCTTGGTCGTTTGTTTTTATACAATAATACACAAGCATATAAATGAGCAACCAATTCAATAAATGCATAGCAGTATTATTAATCTCAATATGGGTACATCATACTTGCATTACATATGCCACATACAAAATTTACCTTTATAGGGTGGAAATTTATTGGTAATATTTTTTGAAGTGGTCAGTGTTCAATATCATCGAAACCAACTTTCCGTTCTAAGTGAATAATTTATACACATTGTTTGTAGAGAATTGCTGAGATTAGGAATGATCCCTCTCAATTAGGGGGCAACTTATTCCTATTAACGATTTTGCCAGTTGCCTCTAAGCTCCACAGATTTAGGTCCCCCACCTCGAATTGGCAAGCTTTCACCTTTCTGTTATAGTACTGTATGATTCATTGCTCATTAACCACCACCCGTAGCCTTACTGCATCTCGAAATGTTTTGAGTAGGTCGAGATACTTTCCGAGAAATTGAGAGTTACCTTGTAGATTGAAACATTTGACTCAGAGACTGGGTAGCCCGATCTTTACCGAAATGGCTGCCACTATCCCATAATACAAGTTGAACGACGTTTTTCAAGTTGGTTCCTTGGGAGTCATCCAACAAGACCACATTACGAAGAAAAATTTGTCTACCAAGGAGCCCCTGTCATCTTCAAGCTTTGTTTTTAACCTGTGTAGTGGGGTTTGGTTCATCACTTCTACCCACCCGTTCTCTTGTGGATAGACAATAGAAGTATGAACCAGTCAGATTCCCAAACTCATGCAGTACTTAGTGAATCTTTTAATAGTAAATTAAGTTCCATTATCAATTACTATAACCTTGAAAATTCTAACTCTGCAAATGATACTTTGCCGAACAAATTTGATTGCGTTCTACTCGGTTATTCTTGCCTGTGGAGAGACCTCTACCAATTTTGTAAAATAGTCTATAGCAACTATGACAAATTTTGTAAAATAGAAGGTTCTTACCTTCTACGTGTGACCAGCGAATTGCAAGACGCATTTTGCTCAGTGTGAAGTTAGCTTTTGCTAGCATCAAGCACCACATGTAGGAGATGAAGTACCATCTTCGATATAGTTTTCCATCTATTAGGGTGTACTAGCCTGCTATCTTTTTTATATGCTTGGCGTCGTCTGGGTTTTCCAACAAAAAGTCTTCTTCTAGGTACCTTTTGTACAGAGTCATCCAGGTATCGTCGTCTGAGACTTGCAGTACCTCTTCTTCTAGGACTTCTACACTCAGGGTAGTGAGGATTTCCCTAATGTCTCTAGCATATTGCTCAAGACTCACGGTCACTGCTACTTTTGCTAGTTAATTAGCCTTCCAATTGTCGTCTCACGGGATGTGGAGAATTTTCATTTTATCGAATGACTCGGTCAGACCCTCCACTCGAGCAAGATATTTTACGAGTAATGGACTAGACACCTTGAAATTTTTAGTGACCTAGTTGACGATCAACTCTGAGTTGTTGTGGACGATCAGGCTTCTAGTTGAGCATTTCTTCACTAGTTTGAGCCTAGCCAATAAGGCTTCATACTCGGCGATATTATTGATGGCCTGTCATCGAGTATTTTATCTTTGGCCTATTCGAAGTTCTTAGAACTACACCCATTCCATTCCATGATTTGGATAATGACCCATCCACGTGTAAGATCTACATCGGTGTCTTTTCATGTTGGTGTGTGTTTTCATGTCTTTCAAGATCACTTGAATTGGGGTTGTCGTTTCGACTATGGAGTTTGCGAGGGCTTGACCTTTTATTGTTAGTCACTGTTGAAATTCTATGTGAAGGTTACCCAATTCAATTGTCCATTTAATAAGTCGTTCGGACGCTTAGGGTTTCTATAAGATCCCCTTTAACGGCTGATCAGTTAGGACGATAATTTTGTGAGTTTAAAAGTATGGTCGTAACTTTATGGCTGAGTGAACCAGCGCTAGAGCGATCATTTCGGCATACGAGTACCGAGTCTCAGTGTTTATTAGAATTCTGCTAATATAATAATAGACCACCGATTGTTGTACATCGGACTCTTGCCTAACCAGGATCGAGCTTAGCGCCATGTTGGATATAGCCAAATAGAGAAACAATTCCTCACCTTCTTTCATTGAAGTTAAGAGAAGAGGGTTGACAAGGTATTCCTTCAACTTTTAAAAGCTTGATTGACAATCCTTCGTCCTTTGGAATTCATTTGCCTTAATTCCTCTTGAATTTCACTAGGAATTGAGAAAATGCTGCGAGTCTTTTGGTTAGTTTCTAGACTTTTTTTACGGTTCAAGGTGGGTTCATATCCATGAATACTTTTATTTTCTCAGGATTCATTTCAATCTCCCGGTGAGATACGATAAACCCAAGGAACTTTCCAGAGGTTATTCCAAATATGCACTTCATTGGATTTAACTTTATCTAGTGTACTCGAAGTTCCTTGAAAGCTTCACCTAGGTTGCAAATGTGGTCGTTTGCTATTATACTTTTGACGAGTATGTCATCTACATATACATTCATTTTCTTTCCGATTTGTATCTCAAATATTTTGCTCACTAACCTCTAGTATGTGGCTTTTGCGTTCTTTAAATCGAAGGATGTGATTTTGTTGCAGTATGTTCCCTAATCGGTCATAAAAAAAGTGAGTTCTTTATTATCGAGACTCATGCAGATCTGATTATAATCTGAATAGGTATCCATGAAGCTTTATAGTTCATGCTCAGATGTCAAGTCTACCAATAATTTGACTCTTGGTAATGAAAAATTATCTTTCAGATATACTTTATTCACGTTGGTGAAGTCAACACACATCTTCTATTTTTCATTACTTTTCTTGATGAATACTACATTTGATAGCTAGTCTGGGTATTGAACCTTATGAAGCTAGTGTCAAGAAGCTTTTTGATTTTCTCTCTCATAATAAAAAGTTTTTTAACGAAATAGTTTCTCAATTTTTGTCGGATTTGTTTATGCCTACGATTAAGGCCTAATTTGTGCACCATCACCTCAATTGGAATTCCTGGCATATTCGTGGGTATCCATGCAAAAACATCTAAGTTTGACCAAAAACAGTTATCAACTGTTCACGCAATTGATTCGGTAGAGAGCCTTCGATCAGTATGCATTTCTCAAGCTTGTTCGGATCTAATTAGATTTGGTCGGTTGACTTGCTGAACTGACCTTGCTATAGGGTGGCTTTGTCTCGGAGGTTAAAATTTTCAATCAGTTGATTCAAAACTGCCTGATTGACTTAAGATAAGTAGCATATTTGGTCGAAGATTTTGTTACCTAGGACCTCTTCGATGCTACATATTGTCATGAATTTTATCTTTAGATGTGGGATTGACGTCACTGCCCCAAATACAACTAGGTAGGGTTATCCATGTATACATTATAAATTGAAAATAGGTCGACTATCAGGAATGTGAGCTTGTAAGACGCTGTCTTTGGTTAAATTCCTAGTGTGACTTCTGGTTGTATTGTTCCTTGGACCAGCACGGGTTTATTATCCAACTCGTATAAGGGTCCCTTAGCAAGTCTAATTTAGTCTTTTTTAGTCTGAGCTTAAAGTAGATATCAAAATAAAGTAAAATTTTTAAACTTTCATTATCAATGAAGACTCATTTCAATTGGTAGTCAAAATATTATTCGAAATAAGTACAGATATAATAAGAGGATCGGAATGGAGAGTTATTGCATGACTCATATCATTATTATTAAAATTAATGATATTATTTTTTACTCCTATCTTCTACTTTTTGCTGCCAAAAGTTTTCTCTGAGTGGTTTGGAGTTTTATTTCTGTGTAGTCTCATTGACATCATATTCACTACTCCGACCACTACTCGATTGCATGGTTACTCTTGCTACCCTAACTCATCATTGTTGGCACTCTCGGAGCCCTACCCTGGGTCTCTCAAGAACTTGTTGAGATACTCTTTTTGGATGAGGGTCTCAATATCTTTTTGGAGAGTCCAGTAATGCTCGGTGTTATGACCCAGAGATTGATGGTAGAAATAGTACTTAGACTGATCCCCTTCGTTCGGGTTCTTGAGTGATTTGGGTCACTTAAGAAACTTCTCATTCTGGATCTACATCAAGACGTTCATCCGATTGTTGTTCAATGGAGTTGGATTCAATGGCTTGAACTCTGTTCTAACGCTCAGTTCCGTTCTCGATTGCTTCCTAGGATCTCGAGTAATGGATTTGTCTCCATTCCTCTTTTTCCATTTGTCGATCATGGATGATGGTCTATGCATCTTAGCATTTTCGCCTCGTTGGCCTCTTCGATGACAATGTATGCCTGGGTGATGGTCCCCTTCTTAGGGAAGGTTTTGGGCTCTTATTGAACCAACCATTTAAAGAATAGTTGCCATAAAGGAATTCAATTTCATCTCATAGGTTAGCTTCGAATCCTCCAGGCCTCAGCGTTGAACCGAGTTAAGAAGCATTTCAGACTCTCATTTAGCCATTGTCGGATGCGAATAAGGTGCCATAGCTATTTTTCCTTCTTTTAACTGGATGCGAACTGTGATAAAATCAAATTTGGGTATCTCCTTTGAGGGTAAGCGAGAAGTAGAGACCCAAGATCGAATCTAAGCCCTGGAATCTCAACAAGATACGGAAATGATCCAAATGGTCTATAGGAGCAAAACTTTCGTTGTAGGATGTCACGGTTGACATCTTGAATTTGTGAGGGAGTTGTTGTATCCTAATCTTCCTCATGAATGGCAACCTACCTAGGATAGTCGAGCGTTTGTCTATATTCTCTCGGAATAGCCATTGCTTAATTTTTCTAATTCTCTCTTCCACTTGGGTGATGGATGCATTTCTCTTAGCTTTGAGAAAAGTTTTCTACTCTGAGTGGTTTAGTAAGACATATTGTACCAGCCAGTTATGGTTTCTTCTTGGTAGTGTACTACATGAAACTTCCTCTCAAGATGAAGGTTTCCCAACATCTCAGAAACAATGTGGATTTCAACGCTTTGGGATTTTATCAAGTGCTTCAAGATGTGGCTGGCCATCTAGTTGAGTATAGGCTCTGTCACTCGTGGTCTCTTGGGCCCCGAGGTCATCAAGCCCTAGAAGCACCTCTTTAGTTGGTTTTTTTTTTCCTTTGATTTTTCCTTCTGGCTGCAAAAGTTTGGGAGTTGAAAATGGAACCCCCTGCGACTATCCCTCTAATGTGTTGCATATGGTCTAGTGGACCTTGGACATTGTATCCACTTGGACCGCAAGTATCTCCACATTTATATTTTTGGTTGGATGAGTATTCCTATAGCTACCCTGTGTTGGGTCGTCGCCATGTGAAATGATGTTTTTAGGTGGTATGCTTGTCTGGGTCCTGGTGTTTGTCATATTATCTATTCTTTATTTGGCAACTTGATTATTGTTTTTTCCACATACGGCGTCAATAATGCGTCATGAGGACCCTGATTATCGTATGAATTAATGAATCACCTTGTCACGTCTAGATGTATGAACAGTAATTATTCTAATTTTCGTAACTCAGAATTTAGATTCTATACATCATAACAAGACAAACAAGAGGTAAGAGGTGTACGGGGTTTCACTTCCTGGTATATCTTTCAACGCTCAATCTAGGAATCTTCCTTTTTCGATGAAAAAGATGCAATAAAATATATGCGTATATTTAGAGAGAATGGAGAAGAGTGTTTATTTGAAAGGCGATATTCCTTTTTATGCACTCGGTTGGTATAATGGCTTAAGTTGTAATGCACTCGTTTTGCTGAGTGTCTTACGTCCTCTCATTTTGTTTTTTTTTTCTTTTGTTTTTGACGTTATTCCATTTTTCCTTAAGGGAGAAGTTTTATTTATAATGAGAGGCGCCGTTTGGTTGGTAGGCCTCTAAATTAATGCGCGGGCATGGTACCTTTTTAGTGGTGATAGTCGTTACTTGTTTGTGTAATAGCTGCCCTCATTTAGTGGTAATGTTGCTAGCTTCTGATTACTTGATCAGTTTAGACAACTTATTTAAACAATCAATTATAATTCTTCTAATGTGTGGCTGTTCAAATAATATCTTTTGATTCAAGCAGTACGTTAGTTGCCTCATGGGCTTAGAAGCGTATTCCATTGAACAACTGTCGTTTAAAATAGTCCATTCAAACAATCGATTATGATTCTTTTAATGCGTTGCTATTCAGATTATATCCCTTAATTTAAACGTTATGTCAGTTGCCTTATAGGCTCAAAGGCGTATTCCATTGAATCGTTGTCGTTTGGGCTTCTTATATACATGTATATTGGATCCGTCCAATTTTGGTCGTACCCATTAGACATGTATTTTAAGTATTTAATATAATTTTATTTATCCTTTTAACATTCTCAATTTCCGTGTTTCTCGCATATCTACCCCCCAATTCAATTTATAGAAATAGGCAATTTGCCGCGAGCCCGGCTTGGAACACAAACCAGTAGTCGACCGCTTGGAACGGCTTGTTATTTACTTTTGCGTATTTCTTGTCAATAGATCTGGCCCGCTCTGTCCCGTCGCCGTTCCTCGACCGCCGGGAAACCCTCGCTTACCCTGAGTCTTTCTCCCTTGCTTTAAACCCTAGAAGTTCGACTATGACGCCATTTTCGGTGATTCGCGGGTGCACATAATTGGTTTACTCTCTTTCTCTCTCTCTTCTTTGGAATTTAGCGGAAGATCCGCGACCAAATGGGTCGGCCGGAGCCCTGTATTCTCTTCGCTCAAACCTTCGTCCATCCTCAACTTGACGAATATGTTGACGAGGTATGTTCTTGAGTTTTTATTTTAATTTCCCAGGATCGAAAACTTAGTTTCTTAACTGAATCACGGTTGTGATTTTTTCCGCCATGTTTTCTTCAGAAAGTAAGTTTAGAGATTATTTTGATGTTTCTATACTTTAATTAGTGAACCTAGTTTTTAGATATCGCCTCGCTGTTATTCCCCTTTAATTTCTGTAAACGTCGCATCAGACAGAGCAAACTCGATTGTTCAAGCCTCACGTATGATATTATCGGCACTGTGTTTATACTTCTTTTATTCCTTTCGGTCTGTTTGCATGATTTTGATGAGCCGCTGTTTGCATTTATACGTGTTTTATATGATGCTTCGATATTATGTTTATCCATAGGTGATATTTGCTGAGCCTATTGTCATAACTGCATGCGAGTTCCTTGAGCTAAACGCCTCATCTTCCTCTTCTGCAGTAACTCTTCTCGGGTATGTGGTTCTATCTGTGCTTTACTTGCCCCTTTTCTAATTGTTGAGCATCACTTACACGGGGCATAGTCCATGATGCCAAAATCCGATCTGCTCAGAATAATTTCTGTTAATGGTTTCCATATCCTTGAATTTTTATATGATCTATGGTGAACTTAGATAGAATTTTGGAATTGTAGAAAAATTAGATATTCCATTATAAAAATTGAGACAGAGTAACGTGTCCTATTTGAAATCCCATAAATACTTAATATCTTTTATAAGGGGACACACCCCTGAGATGTTGTAGTACGTTGAGTCATTGCACATCACCAAAGTGAGCTATCTTGTATTGGGGGTCAGGCTCTCAGGCTATCTTGATGACGACCGAGAGTCTCCTTGAGGCCGGGTGCAGACTGGACACTATCTTGCAAGGGCCGAAGGGCTTAGTAGTGTGGATAATGATAGGGTGGGAGGTTATGACCCTTGATTGCATGTAGGATGGGCTTTTGTACATAACACTTGTGGGGATAATTGTCTCGGGGCGAGAGATGAATTGGGAGTCTCGAGCTGAGTGACATTGGAAGCACAGAATGAGGCAACACTATGTTACTGAGATTAATGTCATGGTTGCCGAGTGGGCTGCGTCTTGACTTGAGGATTTATACGGTGTGTGCAATAATGTGACCTGGATGCGTTATGATGTGTGTTGCCTTTACAAGTAGCATACATTGCCAAACTAGTGCATCCCGTTGATACACTAGAGCTCGAGTGCTTCATGCAACGAGATGCTTTATAATGACTCTGTGTGCAAATGCCGACTGAGGCATAAGTACCTATCGATGGGGCGAGCATTAGCTTGATGCTGAGTCAAACATCGGGAAGCAATCGATATGTTGCTAGGTACTTGACCAAAAGGTGTGGAGGCCTCAAAGTCATTGTGGGCAATGTGGGAATCCTTGTGAGGGATTCGACTTGCTAACCTCGTGTGGATAAATATTTTAGATGGAACTATTGAACCTCATCTGGGAGATAGGCTGTCAATGACTCGAAAAAGTCTTGGTGTTGCACGGTCTATTTTCACTGTAAGGACTGTGACGGACTGGTATTAGAGCTATGTTGACTGCGACTTCACTGTTTCACTTTTGTGCAAATGATTTAGTTAGGGGATGCGATTGACCGCAAGTTTTGGAATTGATTCTTAGGTGATCTTGATTGGGCTTATTGGAGCTTCTATTTAATTAGAATGCTATGCGTTGGCTTTGACATGATTTATGAGTTGAGATCAACATTAGAATTCGATTGGCCACCATGTTGAATTGTTATGTTGGAAATTTGGGACAATGTGTGCTACTAGTCGTTGGTGACTCGAGGGTCAATTGACTAGAAGTTGAATATTGTTCGAGTGAGACTTTTGTTGACTAAAATCATATGTCAAAAAGTCAAATTTAGAATTGTTATTCAATCTTTCTGTTTTCAGTGTACTCAGCATGACTTGGTTACAAGGAGTTTTGGTTGCAAAGTTGACAACATAGGAATGGTAGCATAATATTGTAATTGATGCGATGGGTACTATTTTGTTGTTTAGGTTTGTTGTGTGTGTAGACACTTAGAGTGCTATGATCATGAAGAGTGATTCTTTCCAGGGTTAACATATCTATGGGGGTATGTGATGGTGTACTGCTGTACTTCAGTTGAAATCTTGTTCTAGTAAACTTAGAATTGTGACATGCCAGCCAAGTGTACTTGAAAGTTGTTAGAACCAAGCTGTCAGAGAATGACCTTGTTGGGGTTGTCATTTGGCAATTGAAATTGATAGATGCGCTTCTTGGTACAGGACTATTTTTGCAATGAGGCATTTGAATCACTAAGGTAGCCTTCTTAGAAGATCATCTGGTGGGATATAGAGTAGGAACCATTCTTGTGGGAAGGTCATCCTAGTGAAGGTCATGGCTTAGTATAGTTGTGGATAATATGACCCTCAATACAGTTTCTCAGTGGGCCGGTAACCCACGAGTCCTCAAAAATTGACATTAGGCCAAGAGGGCTACGATATGGTGGTCACTGATAGCAGTATTGTGGTTACATGATGAGTGGTGAAGACCACTTATTGAAACTTGGAAGTAGGTGATCGTTGTCAGCGACAATTGTTTAACACGGTGTAATACCTCAATTTTGGGGCATATGCCAAGGAGTGGCAGAAGAGGATGATGTATCCTAGAGGGGAGACCTCAAGGTATTTACTAGATAGGTGCATTGAAGGGGTATCCTTCACAGGAGCATCGTATTTGGATTGAATGGATCAAGTCCCTGGAAATAAGGTGCTGACCAGTGGAGGTCATTTTGATGAGGAACTTTTGCTAGATGCATCCAAGCTGTGCACACCTCCTTGGGTATTTGAACGCCTACGATATTTTTATGACAGGAACTTAGGTCATGTTTGGTCTGTGGACGGAATGCTGTTCATGTTAAACAATTGGATGATTCTACGTCACTAGGGAGGCACTGTTATGATGGCTAGATAGACATTGCTTGGTAGAGCCCGTCCATTTATATTGGCCTTCAGGATGCATTCTGAGGGAGGCATTGAAACTTACGGAGAAAGTTTAGGCTTTCCAGTTGGGTAAAGCTGTGATTGTGAATGTGGGACTAGAGACATCTTTGACCCTTGTGGAAGTGTCGTTGATGTTGAGTGATAGGATGAGCCTAAGCTTCGACGAGGGTGCATGTGGTTGGATGTTGTCTAGAGTAATGTTATTCATGTTGCGAGAGTGAGTTGGGTGATGTGTCTCAAGGGAAGCATCACGACTATGGGATGTTGTCAAATCTTCAGAGAAAAACGTGTTTGTGGATGTAGAGCTAAATGCAATTTTGTCCCTAGTGAGAGTGTTGTTCGTGCGAGCAAGATGGGTAAGTCCAAGTCTCTGAAGGACATACTAAGGGTCGTACATTGTCTAGGCAAAACAATTCAAGTTGCTGTATGGATCCTTTGATGTATCTTGAGAGAGACATTGAGACTAAGGGCATTGACAAATCCCTCAGATAAAGTTACAACCTCCTTGGGAATGCAAAGACGTCTGGGACTTGATTGGCAAGTGGCACTTTTGGAATCAAGCAACGTTGATGTTATTGTGTGTGACAAGTAGTTCTTTGTAAAGAATGCCAAACTTCTTTTGTCTGAGGACGGGGAGAATGTGATTTGACTAGGAAGCTAGTATTCGCTAGCAAGCAAACAAGAGTGGGAAACTAGGAGAACATGGTGGGGTTGAGGAACTTTGATTAGATGGTATCATCGTATTGTGCTTGCATGAGCCTAAGTGTGTACTTTCAGTGGAGTTGAATGTTTCATGGTGTTGGAAGTGACTGGTATCTTGTTCTTGGTCAAGTCCATGGAGTTGGGTGATGTGCTATTCTATCATGTGAGTAGATCCTATTGAAGCTTATTCAGTCCACTAGGCCAAGATATAGTTGGGGCTTAAAAATGCTCTAGAGAATATTAAAAATTCCAAGATCATCCGGACCACTTTATGAATGTATTGATGGGGCACATAGATGCTTTAGAGTATTTGTAAAGCAAGGTTCTGCTAGAGATCGTTGGCACCACATTGCTGAGGTATGATTGGGTAAGGAGATGCTTTAGTGAATTCATGAGGGGATGTAAGAAAACTTAAGGCAATCACGGAGTTGATATACTCTGGTAGTGGGGTAGAGATAATTACTATCAAGACTAGGGGTCCCTTTAGGCAACAAGGGTTTTGAAGGAAGCTAGGAATTATGCTTGTGACTGGACTGAGTTGATGGATCGAATTAGTAGTGGAGATCGAGTCAATGAGGGCATTGACAACATAGTTGGGGGAGGACGTCAAAATCCAACTTGTTTGGAATAGTTTTCTAATAATGTTTCTTGCATTTTGAAATTTTCTATGATTTATGGTGAATTTAGACAGAATTTTGGTATTAGATAAATTAGATATTCTATTGTAGAAGTTGGGACTGTCTAATGTATACTCTTTTAAATCACATAAATGCCTATTATCTTTTATGTGGAGACATGGTGTTTAAGCTCTCCACCACCTCTAGGGGCATTGTAGTGTGTCGAGGCGCTACACATCACCTAAGTAAGGTAACCTATGATGGGGGATGAGCTCTTGAGTTATCTTGAGGATGATTGAGAGGCCGAGTGTCGAGTAGATACTATCCATTGAGGTCGAAGGACTTGGTAATGCTGGTGAGGACAAGGCAAGGGGTTATGGTCTTGGTTGCATGCAGGGTGGGCTTTTATACATTATACTTGTGGGGATAATCATCCCAGGGTGAGAGATCGGTTGGGAGTCTCGAGTTGAGTAATGCTGGAATTTCTAAACAAGGTGACATCGTGTTATCAAGATTAATGTCATGGTTTAAGCGTGCTATGTCTTGATGCGTGGTTGGATGCAGTGAGTATGATAAGATGACCTAGATGTGTTACGTTGCGTGTTGCCTTTATGAGTAGCCTTCTTTGGTGGGCTAGTGAATTCTCGAAGATACATTGGAGCACGAGTGCTCCATGTGATGATTTGCTTTATAATGATCCTATGTGAGCAAATACCAAGTGAGACATGCGAACCTATTGATAGGGCAAGCATTAGCTTGATGGTGCATCAGATGCCGGGAAGCACTTTATATGCTGCTAGTTGTATGGCCGAAAGGTGTGGAAACCTTGAAATCATTGTGGGTGTTGTGGGACTCATTGTGAGGGGTTTGGCTTACTAACCTTGTGGCTAAGTATTTGAGATGGGATTAATGAATTCTTGTGTGTATTCGCAGGCCATGATTTGGAGAAGCCTTGGCGCTACACAATCAGTTTCCATTGTATTAAAATAGGACTGATATATTTGAAGTATTATAGCTCAACATACTGGTTGGTGTCCTGTTGATGCTACTTAAATAGAACACCTTGTGAGGAAATCAGACTAGTTATCGAATTTCAGGAAATAAAAATGATAGTCATAGGTCATTTTTGCAAAACATTAGCTTACTCTGTTTGGCAGATTTGGGGGAGTGAGAAGTCTAGGGATCTTCTTTTTCCACTGTCTTCATTCTTCACTGTTTTTTTTTTATTGTTGCTGCCTAGATAAATGGGGTTGGTCAATGGCTTTGTCTCCTTCAACTTAGCTATGCTCATTTGATTGGTGTACTGTATATGGGACATGACCCTCTACCAAACCAAAAGTACAATCTTAATTGCTGTTGTCATGTGTAGTACTGTTGTTTCCTTCTAAGGGTTTTGAGGTAGGATTGCATTGTGCTCAATGTCTTGTTTTACCTCCTTGTGACTCCTCCCAACTTATGCAATATTTCTACTTGTCCTATCAGTTATAATAACTCTGTGCCCATTTCTTTCCCTTGTTTGTTTGTTTGTTCACAGTGTGATAAACAGATCCATAACTCTCTTGTAGAATGTCGTCTGTCCCTGTGTTCTCCTTGAACACCATACTTGGTTTTCAACCACTTAGGTAGGCTGTGGTGGCCTCAACAAGGTCAAATAAGTGCACTATTCCCATTACTCACGAAAAGGGTGGACTACTTCCTGATAATATCAGATGGATTGGTCTAGACCTACAAGATATCAAGACGTGACAGATTTGCTGATTAAACTTCATTTAATCAATCAAAATTGAAAGATCGACTGAGAAGTACACTCCATGTTCATTTGTTTTGGGCCTCTTGGCTATAAGAATTGAATTCTCTGAGAAAACACCATCTATAATCTGTTGGAATTAACTGATTTTTTGCATGTTTGCTTTCTTATGCTCCTGTGTAAGATGTTATCATCTGTGATGACCTTGGCAAACAATGTTGCTCAACCTGCTCTACAACCCTTGCCATTGTTAGAATGTATTGCCTTCAACTTAAGTTTTACAAACAACTGCCTTTAGCCATGGTTTTCAATTCAGTACACGGTCTAAGAAGGCTTTTTACTCTAAAATATGAAGGCATTTTTTTGGTAGAAATCTGGACTTTGGAACTTACATTCCTTATATAAAGCAAGTGTGCAACAACTGTTGTACTAATGCAAGTCCAAGTGTTTTGGAAGGAATTTCCTCCTTGTTCTTGAAATTTTCATTCTTAGAATCATGCTTAAGTTTAGAATGTCCAAGGGATTCTGGTTACTTCTTGTCTTCTCTATCTGCACTTCAATTTTCAGGATTTATGAGGCGTGAAATAAGGGTGAGCTTTGACATAATGGTCAGGCTGATCCTTGTAATATGAAGGTCATTAGTTTAAACCGCGGAAATAATGTCTTTGCATTCTAAGGGTAAGGCAAGAAGCCTGATACTCCCTAAAGTCTGCAAGGCGCAAAGCCTCCTACAATGGGCTACCCTTTTTTTAAGAAAGTGTTTCATTTAGATTCACCAGCTATTGGATAATTAAGCTGTCTTGCTATGACTCTATGTTCTATGATATGATTCATCTTTGTCATCTTGTCTTCTCTGACTTCCTTGACCATTTAAACCACTTCCATGTCGTAGCATGGTTTAGAGCACACAATTTTGGCTGATACCACTCTTATGTTGTTTATGGGTATAAATGAGCTAAAACAAAAGAAATGGAAGTACGTAGCAAGTTTGGGAGTCTGTAAGTGATGTCTCAGCCGCAATTGCTTATTTCTATTTTATCTCAGCCTGATATCCGGATGGGAAAACTGTCTTGCATTGTTAAACATAATTTTCTGTTATCATTATAATAATGACTGAGTAATATGACACTTTCGAGATATTTATATTAGTTCTACTACAACCATACAATCTTTGACATTAAGAGAATATTAGTCCTGCTAAATCTAGATGCTCCAAGCTCATAAAAAAAGACAATGCTGTTAAGCTGACCCTTTTATTTCACGTGCTTGTTGCACAAAGCTTTTAGCACGGTCTAGGAGCTTACTTATATGATAATGCTAAAACCAAAATGAACGATGGAATAAACTTGTTAAAGTCGTAGTCATCTGTATACATTATTATCTTTATTCTTCCTATTCAATTCATGGGCATCAGAACCAAAGAGTTATCTTTGTCATAATTAATCAACTAATGTATAAGCTTTAGCCCTCTTCTAGCTTTTAGATGCTAATCTTTTACCAGTCAAAGTCTTGAATATCTCCTCCTATTATCAAAATTTTCACGAAATCTCATTTTATTATATTTCTAACCATGGAATTCCCAACATGAAACACAAAACTAAAGAAACTCCAAAGAGGAAAAGGGAAAAATATTTCACATTGTGAAGCTTGGTTCCTGCTCATGCATGAAAGTTCCATTTCAAGGATGGATGCCATGCCATACCATGGTACTTTTTGTTTTGTCAAACCTTGCTTAGTCGGCACTAACTTCACTCACTCGATATTGAAGTAGCTCTTATTTCAACTTGACGTGAAGAAGCATTAATGATAAAGATATGAATTTCTCAGCTATTCAAATATGTATATCTCATTACACATATGAGATCTTTATCATGATCTCTTTAGCAATCTCACCGCTATAGATTAACGATAGTGCCAGCAACACAAAATGATAAATTTTTACAAATAATTAATTTTCCTTAGCAAAAAGATTTAAAGGTTTACTTATTCTCAGCTGGGTGCCATAGACTTTTATATGATGATCACACTCATATCTGACAAGGTGGAACTTGCACGACATCTAGGTTTCCCATGGATCTCTAATTATTGATCGAGCCCATTCCTCTTACTAATCATTTATTAGTACTAATCGTAGAGGGGTCAGTCAAAGTGAAATGTGAAGGTTAAGCTTGATTTAGAGCAAGTGGATCCATTGTTTGATGGTGTCTATTCTTGGATATGTTTTGAGCCACATCTACAAATGTCTTCAATATTGTTTATAGCCATAGGATCAAATGTTGGCTTGTACATTATGTTGTTAAAGGCAAGTTTAGACTTGGGGCTGAAAGGCTGGCTCCTTAATATGCCTAAGCGAGGTTCATTCCAATAGATAAATGCCTAAACTTCAAGGTGTGCGCCTTTTTAAAGGCTCAAGGTGCCCATCTTGAGCATCTTATAATATTTGTTAAAAAATTAAATTATTTCTTTTTAAATTAGGTATTGCCGTAGTATTAATTATTACTTTTAATGCTAACATAATGTTCGTAGATTTGGATTGATAAAAGTAATGAGTAGTTGCTTAAAAGAATATGTGGAGATTGATGAGAATAATGAATTGCATATGAGGATGACTCTTTAAGAAAAGGGTTTGTAGGTAAAATTGGAGTAATTTTAAATTGAGAAATAGTGTGAACATTGAATGATAAGTGCTTTTAAGGCTATTCCATTGGAGTCTATAAATGATAAATATTTTAACTTAAAAGAGACTTTTAAAAATGGAGTCATTCAAGGCTATATAAGAGAAGGAAGAAGAAGAAGAAGAAAAACTTTTGTTTGATGATGATAACAATAGTCGCCTTCAACCTGAGTATCTTAAAAGTTTGTTACTAAATTTTATTATTCTTGTGTATTTATATTGAATTGTGCTTATTAATTGCCATCTTAAAATTTATTAGTTGAATTATAAGTTTATGATTATTATCAGAAATATTTTTTTATTTCTTATTATATTATTAGTTTTAACAAATGGAATTCATTATAAGATCATTATATATACATTACTTATTTCTTGAATGGGCATCTCACTTCTTGTGCCTAGGCCCTAGGCGTCATTTGTGCCTTTAACAGCACTGCTTGTACATTGCTTTTAAAAAGTCTAGAAACCTACCTTGTCAATTTCTAACTTATAGATAGAATGCCCTTCTGCATTTCTTTTTAAACCACTTGAGGAAAATTTATCTCCAAGTAGCCTCATCCAACTCAGAGTCTTGTTACGCAAAAATTCTCACCGGCATCCTCATCTTCTTGTTCATTTAGTGCATCCCTCTCAATCTTGACTTACGTCTCAGTGAGTCAATATTAATCAAATAGAACAAAAAGAAATAACAAGAAAATGTCTGAAAGATTAATTGATCAATACAACTGTATGAGTTGATACTGGATATTCTATCCTTGGAAACTCAGAAGGCCTAAAAGTGTTCCCAACAGATTTTTGTTTCCTTTCTTGTGTATCTAAATGTGTGCATATTGCGTTGGTTGCACAAGTGTTATATTCTTGGAAGACGAGGCTGGAAGACAAATGGCTGAATGAAGCTCTAATAAGCATCTATTTGCTGTTTGATAGTTTTTTATTAAAGGATAGACTTTGTAGCAGTAGTTTTAAACTATGAATGCTCTTCTGTTTGAACTATGTGTATATGGATCCCAAGCATGGATATTTGACTATATGTCTTTTCTAAAGCTGCTTCCGAGTTAACAATTATATGAAAGTATAATTATTAATTTTTGTATAAGCAATCAAAGCATGGTTGTTAGTTTGGATTTTGATTATCCCGTTAGTTCCCTTTGTTATGATGTTTGCCTATTTTATGGAGAAAATCAAATAGCATTTGCTCATTTAATGAGAAATGTGGATCTCATTTTGTTCCTTAGTGTTCAGTTGATGTTTAATAATTATAATTCACTTTTATGTGTTCTTTTCTAATATTTTTTCCCCCTATTTCGCCTTTGACACATACTTACTGGATTCATTTTGCTTCTTCAGAGCAACGTCACCTCCTTCGTTTGCTTTGGAGGTATTTGTTCAGTGTGAAGGGGAGGCAAGATTCAGGCGCCTTTGTCAACCATTTTTGTATTCTCATTCTTCATCAAATGTGCTTGAAGTTGAGGTAATGGGTACTTTTTGTTTAGGTCTTCTGTTACCCATGATGGCACCAACCGTTATTGGCCTGGCGGCAGCATGCCTTGATGGTGGGGAAATTCAATTCTCTGACCGCAATCCATATACCTCCAGAAAACATTACTTATGGATATAAATGCACACAAATAACAATAAAAACACCAGATCCTTAATGACCCACCATGTGGGATTGGCTATATTTATATACTTCATTCGAGGTCTATATCTCAATCCAAATTTATTTGGGCATTTAATGAGATAGTTATTGGCAATTTAGCTATTTTATTATAAAATCGATATCTACATGACTTTTGCTTTAGTAATCCATAAACATTTCAAAATTAGAAAGGAATATTGATCCTAAAAGTTATGGTATATAAGTTTTAATTCATTTGTCCATACTACACGCAACATAAAATTAAAGTACATAATCTGGGTTTTAAATATTGACCACATTCGGTTTGATGCTCATAATCTGCTACTTTCTATTGCAATGTTTATTATACTCATTCCTATTGGATTAGCAATAGCTTTCACTACCACAGCCATCTTGCACATTTATGACGTGTCGATGGGCATCCCCTCTTTTATCCCAGCAGGACCCATTTTATTTGAACATAGTATTATCCATTGTGTAAAAAAAGCTGTCAGCTCAAGCCTTGAGATTGATAAAATTGTGCAACTTGAACCATGCTAATAGAATAAAGCTTCATAAAATTGTGCAATGCTCAACATGAAACAACAAACCCAAGCTATCTAAGTTTCTAAGTGTTGGTAATACTTAATACCGGATGTAATATGGGAATCACCCAGCATGATACTAAACAGCATAAAGAATATTTGCATCTCTGAAATTTCCTAAATAAGAAAAAAAAATTATAAATACAGATTGCTTTGTTCAAAACTTTGTCAACAAAGGAATTATTTCCACATGCATCAATCATATGATTTCAACATATATCCCTCACTACATAGGCTTATTTTCACATTGAAGCAAGCATTCAAGGAATTGTGATAGAATAGGAATGTGCTCACATAGATATATACACGACCCCCTTATAGTCATTCAAAATTATTAAGTAGCACCTAGTTCGTTTATTAAATCGACATTTGAAAACTGAATATAAGCTATTTCAGTAACATAAATTAATGATTATTGCAATGGAAAAGAAAATCTTTAAGCAAGTTGATGAAATGAGCATCAAGTTTGATAATTCTCAAGCTGATCTTTATTCAGAAGCCGGAGAAGAGGGAGAGTGTTGGCACAAATGAATTATAAGAGAGAATGATTGATGAAGATATAAAGTAAGATAGGAAGAGCAGGGAGGAGAGCTAGGAAGAAAGCAAGAGGCTGCCATGCCTCATAGCTCTGATTATGGCTGTAATTGTCATCTTGGTATCTGCTATTAATGGATCAAAATATTGGCCATTATTTTAAGTAACGGCTGATATGTGTCAATATTGAGAGTTCACAATATTGATATTTTCTGATTCTAAAAAATCATTGTGATATATTTCTGTATCGGTCATATATTGTGATATGTCAGCCTATTTCTAGTCTTGGCATTATCATTTATCGGCTAATTTTTACTTTTCACATTTTTTTTGCTTTTCTGCAACGTTCTTGGAAGCCTTAATTTGCATGTTTTAAATATGCCGATCTTTTAAAAAATCTAAATCCATATGTTCTATGGAGGTATGAAATATTGTTAAATTAAAAGTATTTTGGTATTATTTCGATTAATTAGCTAGAAGGATATCAAGCTTAGTTTTAGTAAAATTTGTTAAAACTCTTCAAATATGTAAATATATATTAAAAGAGGGTTAAATTTTAGTATATAGCTCGTGTGTTATGGCATCATGGAAAAAACCTTTTTCTCTTGTATACATGACGTCAGATACTGGTATGTATTGCTTGGTATGTCAATACTGATATGGTTACTACTGATATAGTACCAATGTTTTAATCCATGTGGCTGCTTGATTAGAGGGATGCTAACAAGCTGTATGCAGCTTCTTTTTAGTTTTGAGGCTGCATTGTTCTTTATGAGACTTATGCTGACAGAAATATTTACGTGATCTATTTGTTTTCCTCCTAAGTGAAACAGTGAACTTCAAAAACTTCTTCGATATTTTCCTGCTTCTGTTGTTATTTGAAAAACTGGGATATCTTTTACTCTAGTTTTCCGTTTGAAGATTAACATATTTTAACACGATCTTCCGATTTTTGATTTTCCTTGAAAAAGTTTTAGAAAATACCTTCAGTTTTCCACTATTGAATTCCCTCTCAGTGTTTTATAGAGAATAAATTAGTTATGAGATGCTTGTTAACAAAATCATGCCACATTAAATTTATTTTGTCTGATTCAAGGATATGATTGTTAATAATTTATACCTACAGTTGATTAATGAAGATCCAGTTGCTTTACAACTAATGCTTTCTAGTGTTGTCAAAGGTGTTACGGGATCTCATGTAAGTGCTCAGGTGAGGCATGGGCACCTAGACCATCTCTGGGCAAGATGAATTGGCAAGGTGTTAGCCTAGGCGAGTGCCTAAAACAAGGCAACAAGCACTAACTTTTGTTTTTTAAGATAATGTTTTTGTTAGTTTTCCTAAGATATCTCTAGTCTTTTAAAAAGTTTATAATTTTGCATTTCTTTTATATACATTTGCCCTTTCATCACCACAATTTTCATGGACCCCTCACTCTCCCATCCGTTTCATTTACTCCACCTGAAATCACCATCTTTATCATCTTCGCTACTAATTGGGTAACGAACAATGAATTTTGAGCAAAGGTAAAGGCTTCCAGATTTCGAGAGTAGGTATTAAGCTTTCTAGTTTTAGAGTAATAAGAATAGAGGAGGAAGAGTCTAATTAACAGGAAATAGGTGAGGAGATTGATGTTTACAAATCTTATGATGAGTTTGTTGAGAGTTTATTTGATGATGATAATGGTGATGAAGATGATTTTGTTGATTTTTGATGATGATTAGAATTAGATCACCATAGGAACTAGAAGATACATATTAAAGATCAGTGTTTTTGTTGATCAAAGCAATGCCATCATCATCACTCCCCTTGTTCCCTCTTCTTTCTTCATCCCTCTAGCCTTGGCACACCACTCATGTGAGGCCTTTGGCCTGTACTTGGGTGAGTTGGCTGGTGTCATGAAGTGATGGCAGATCAGCCCATGATGCCAAGTCAGCACTCAGAAGTAGCAAACAACTAGGCCATATTCAGGAAGAAGCCTGGAAATGCCTAAGGCTTTACGGTGCACACTTTTTTTGAGGCTCAAGGTTTGCAACTTATAACTTTTTCCCAAATAAAAAAAAATTATCCTTTTGAATTAACAATTATTATTTGATTGTTACTTATAATGCTAACTTGGTATTTGTGAAATTTGGATTAATGAAAGTAATGAATAGTCGATTGGAAAAATGGATGGATACCATGATAATAATAATGAATTTGCATTTGAGGATGATTTTTTTAATAAAAATGACTATGTAGCAAAAGTTATTGGAACAAATGAGGCTAAATATCTTGTTACGTTTAGAAATAGTGTGAATCTTCAATGCTAAATGTCTCTAGGGTTACTCTATTGGAGTTTATAAATGATGAAAATTTAAACTTTGACAAGTATAGATGGAGGAGTAATTTAAGTCTATAAGTTAAGGAAGGAGAATATATAACCTAAGGATAAATATTAGTCCTTACCGTGAGTATTTTGATATTGGTATTTCAAGTTTGTTGTTTAATTTTATTGTTCTTGTGTATTTGTGATAAATTGTGCTTATTAATTGTCTTATTTTATGTTATTTGAATTCTGTGCCTATGATTATTCTCATAAATATTTTTTGATGTTTCTATTCAGTTATTAGATTTTACTATTGAAATTTATTATAAGAATATCCTATATACATATCTCATATATTGGCACCTTACTTCATCAAGTCTGCGCCTACATCTGCACCTAGGCTTCAAGGAACCCTTTTTGCCTTAACATGCCTTGCTCCTTTAACAACACCTAATCAGAACTCGTGTCTGGAAGCAGCTGATATTCCTTTACTGGAATTTGATATTCTACAGTTGTCTTTATAGGCTGCGAGGAATAGTTTGCATTTAGTTATAAGTATTCTAGCCATCTTGTGCTTGTAACTGACGTATAACTAGCCTATAAATAAGCCAGATCAATTAGTAATTAGTATTGGAGAAATGAGTGAAATTTTACACTTCTTTTGCAAAATTCTCTTCCTCTTCTGTCTATCTACTTCTCATCACCCCCATGCACTCTCCATTTAGATTTCCTCCTTTTCTTCACCAAATAACTCTTATTCTTATGATCAAGTTAGCCTTCTGGTTACTCATTATACCTTGCCCATCGTAAGGCAACTTTGGTAGTCACTGACAACCCGCTAGTCTAGAGACCCCGCATGGGCAGTGGCTTGAAGTTAGAGGGGGATGCTTAGGGAGTGACTTAAGAGGGGTAGGAGTAGCACCTGAGGCAATTAGGGGTGGGATTAGCAGCAGCAGGCTACAAGGAGAAGGTGGTGGGTGGGGTGAGGTAACAATGTGTAAGAGTGGCACCAAGCTGCACCTTATGTTGGTATATACCAAACTGAATCAACTTGTCAACTTGGGATAAACCTGCCGAATCATTAACGGACTGGTTGGTTTTGGTTTAGGCTCTATGTGCTGTCATGTGTAAGAATCATTTGCTCAAATTAATCATATAATTCACAGCAAGAAGAGTTAAAGTTATTGGTGTTTTCATGATTTGAACACAAAAACAGCTTTCTATTTCACAAAGTGAACTACATAGACAGATTTGTCGCGTCATTTTCGACCATAAAGTACAAAAGCAGAGAATAAATGAATAAATTGACACAACTCCAGGAGTGGCTGTGGATTTAGCAGTTACCGTAATAGATTGAGATGATGGTTTTGTTATGATGTTTAACGATATGGAGATATGTAATGAGTGTTGATGAATGGCTTTGATGCTGAGTACTGACAATGTCCAGAGAGGAGAATAACAGATTTATGTTTTGATTGAGGAATTTTAAATCTTACAAGGTATGAGTATCGTGGTACTATTACCAAACCAACATTTTACTATATGTGGTTTTGTTCAGTTTGGGTGGATTGAATCTATTAATCTGTACCTAAATTAAAAATGCAGTTTGGATTAAAAGAAAAACTACAGGAAAACTGCAAATTTTGGGGTGGGTTTTGATTAGACAGCTTGGACATATAACATTTTTCTTGTGCAGCCCTAGAGCCCTAGCAACGACACTTGGGACAATGAAAGTTGGATGGTGGAAATAAGATTGCCGTTTCCTTGAGTTTATGAGTTTATTTTGTTTTTTGTTTCACTAAGCCAAATAGCTAGTGAACAAGGTGAGTTCCCCTTGTGCTTTTTTTGGGGGGGGTTGTGTTGGCGGGCAACTGGCGGCCTACTTACCAAGTTACAGGGACAGTTTTCACCTATTGGCCGGAATGGACGGCCAACTAATAGGGCACAATGAGCACTGTGAAGTAGAGAATAGAGAAGAGAAATAAACACCGAATTTTACATGGAAAATCTTTATGAATCAAGGGAAAAATCACGAGACACTAGGTTCACTAAGAATCACTAAATATGGGAAGGTTACAGGAGGCGAAAATAAGAATAGAGCAAAGTAATCAAGATTCTCACACTTATTTTTTTCACAGCTCTCTTTCTTTTTCTCTCCTTTGTTATACTACCATTCAATTTTGGCCGGTGTCTTCTCCTACTTCTTCATCTTGCTATGTGCCAAGTGTACATACATATACGCACGCCCGTCACCATAGCTCAGTGGTTGGTGCTCAACTTCCAAGGCCCGCCTGCATGCGCATGCCTGGTCCTGCAGCAGGCGGCGCGTGCCTGCTTCTGCAGGCTGATCAGCCTTTGAAGCCTCGAGAATGACTTCCATCAACCACCCAAAAGAGTAGGTCAACTGTACATTTTTTGGGTATGACAGTCTTTCAGAACTCCCAAATATTGCATGTCAACTCTGTTGTCCGTCGTTTCACATTAGCCGGTCAACCACATTGTTGACCGGTCGAAGTAGCCCGTCCCGCTCCTTCAGACGACTCACAACTTTTGACGGTCAACATATTGACAGGAAGAGTTGACTCCGGTCAACTTCATTGACTGGAATAGTTGACTCTAGTCAACTTCGGTGACTAGAATTTCTTCCTCCCAGCACATTCGTGCTCTGATCAAGTCCTATGGACTTCCACACAGGAGTGATCCCAACAGGTTGTGGGGAGGGTGTGCCACAACGAACTCTACGTTGACT
>JAOVVI020001428.1:0-24460 GCA_028571085.2 Nepenthes alata
GCCTCGGTGGGAGAAATCCTGCCGGACCCTTCACCTCTTGTTCTTTGTTTGTGTTGTGCAGGCCCAGGTTCACTCTGACGGAGATTGGATCCTTCTTCTGAAGCCCCCCGCGCGCTTGGAAATCCGAAGGCTCCCTAATCCGTACAACAACCTTGGGCTCGGGACGCAACAAATCTGTTAATCTTATCAAGCACATTTTCAAAACTACAAAAAGGATAAAGTCCTTCAATTACACAAAACATGTCCAGTCACTAAATTTCCTCATCATCCAGATAAAACTCTGCCAATTAATCCTACTATTAATATGTCACATCATATTAGATGTACTTACCAGCCAGTTAATAGGCTCATACATTCAGATAAAAAATTTAAACAAGAACATTTTCCAACATGAGATTAAAACTGTTACCTTGTAGATGACATATAATCTCTCCATAAAAAAAATGACTCACTACCGAGAAGTACAATATTAAAGAAAACTTTCCATATAAATGCATTTCGAGGGTATAATGCTTCATGTTTAAATGAAATATATGGAGGAAATTTTCCCATAATGACAGGTAGTGCAGGAGAACGAATTCGTCCATGAGATCTGGCAACATGGAAGTGGAAATGTGGATAAGGTTCTGAGATGGAATAACAAAAGATGATTAACAATTACCAGCAAAAGATGTCTCGTATTGTATTCCAATCCTTGCACTATCCAAACAACTTATTACCTGCTCACCCAACAATAACAAACAAGAAACAATTGAATCCTTGTAGTACATACTAATAGAGAATCTGGTAGAATTTCCCCAAGAAGTAGCTTCTGGGTTAGAATTGTTAACCTTTCTCATTTACAACTAATTAAGTAGAAACGATGCTATATTGTCAATATCAGCACAGAGTTGTCTTGGTTCTCCTATCACCATGTCTATAAATTCACATCGTCAATTGAAGATAAAGCTTCAATTGTAGATGCGCATCTTGATTGATACATATTTTGCAAAAATAAGGACTCATGAACTTCAAGAACAGCTAGAATTCTTTGCATGCATCACTGACAATCCTTAACATTGGTCAGCCAACCTAAATATTGTTTTTCCTTCTTATGAAATAGCAAGATTTAAAAGATAGCAGTAGACTGTCACAAAATGTTACTTGGAGCCCAAAACCCCAAAATGCTAGCTGATTAATGCATGTAAACTATACCAGAATACGAGTACAATGAAGCTACAACCATTAACCATAACAAGCCATTCATTTGTTGAAAGATTATCTAATATCAATATATCAGCAAAAATCAGTGAAATTTCATATATTAACCAAACAAAATTAACAGCAAATCAGATTCAATCAAGAAATAATTCTGAATCATGATGGTTTTTTAACATGAACAAAGCCACAAATCACACTGAGGCACCATTTAGATTGCAGAATGGAATGCCGAGCCTAATTACAATTTTGTTGTTTGGCACCATATGGAATTGAAACTCCAATTCAAAGTTTCATTTCCTGGAACTAATAAAATATAGGGTAACTCCTTGCAATTTTTAGGGAAGAGATAAGAATTGCAATTTCAAGATTGAGAATTGTATGTCAACTAGATATGTTTAAAATCAATCAAAAAAGACCAAATAGATACAATATTTCTAATTGTTCAAGTTGGATATAGTTGGGTCGAGCATGATTTTTAATTTTTTTAATTGTAATATATTATTTAAAAACAGAAAATGTTAATACTTGAAAGAAGTGAGCTGCCAAAATATATTTTAAAAATATTATATAGGTATAAAATATTACCTAAAAATTAATATTTTGAAAAATAAAAATGCAGGCCAAGCCTATTACTTGGGCCAAAACTCCTGTGAATAGTCATCTATCATCAAAATTGCACTGAATCAGGCAAGATTGACTAGTAGTCATTTCTATTTTCTCATCGGCGTGAGCATTCGTTTCTCGCATGTTAATATTAATACAAAACATTGCCTAAAAATAAAGAAAAATGAAAATTTCCGTAAAACATTTCCTTAAAACATACAAAAAATTTTAGTTGTATAAAACCATATTTCTAAAATTTGTATTTATATAACATTTGAACTTTAGAAAATTTAGCATTTATATCATTATTTCCTTTCTTTTGATGTATTGGATCAACAATTTAATCAAGCCTTAAATTCCTTTTTCTTCAAATATTCCAAACAATAAATAAGTCAAATTCTACCCAATTTTGATTCTAACAAAATTCAAATTTGACTTATAATTCCACACTTCAAGTCCAATTCTGCCCTCTAAACAGGCCCTTAAAGGCATGGATTAAATAAATCCTCTTCTTCAATTCGTACAATCCGAGAAAATATCCTCTGAAGTGGGAAACAAATTGTCAAATTCTCTGCTATTACTTTCTCCAGGTTGCCGTGGTTCTATCCCTCCACTCTCCATAACTACCTGGTCTATGTCCCAATTGCCCAAACATATTGCAAATACTCTAATGTGCATCGTTTGGAGGTGAGCCTTGCCATGCTAAATTCAAATTACAAGAGTAATGAATGACATTATCACCAGTGAGCAGCAATCAAGTTTCTCTAGGCTAGTAGGGTGACGCATGGAACATCTGCTTACAAAGACATCCATACTTATCCGAAAGTTAGTATTAATTCCCCAGATTCATTGATTAATCACTCAAACCTTCCATTCAAGCTGTACAGTAGTCTCAGACCACATTGTCAACCTATTCCAGACTGAAAAGAGGATTCTTGTAAACTGACAATAGCACAACTGAACAGGTAAAAATAAAGTTATGGTATGAAAATCTCATAAAAAATTCAGTGTATAGGATCTGAACTAAATTTGTTGTTTGTAAGATGTACCCACCCAAATCAAGGACATATATAGACACTATAGAAAGATACCTTATTTCCCACTCTATAAGTAATTTTTTCAAGATATGGAGAATCTGCTGGTATGCTAGTGTCCCCTAGCATCGACTTCCTATCTGTCTCCATGTGGACCTATTAAAAAAAGAGACTGATTGCATTAACAATTGCACGATTCCAATAAATCAAACAAAAATGTATATGTTATTATAGTATATCTATTACTTATAACTTGGTTAACACAAGAAAATATATTTATTCCAAAACTCTAATGAATAAAAGCATAAAGCAAAGCCATGGAATGCATGTAGGATATGTCAGTCAGGATTATTAGAAGAAACCTACCCTCTCTCTTATTGTAGCTAATAGTCCATCATTCCATTGTTCACCTTCTAAAGAGATCTCTGCATTGTAAACAATTTGCTCAGAGTGTGGAATAGAACTAAAATGAAAATCATTACCCAGAGTTCAAAATATGAAACAACATTACAGAAAGCAAAGAGAAGATAAAGATGTGTGATATTATATCAAGGTTTCTATAATTACAAAGTTTATAAAGTTGAAACCTTTTAACCAAGCTTCACCGTCTAACATGGGTGCCACATCATTATCACATAAATTAGTGTGTCCTCCTAGCTTAAAGGTGATGGGTATTGGAGATACGGTTTGAACCCACAACAACGTATTTATCAGTTTTTCAGGAAATAACTGAATAGATTTAGCACAATAGCCTGCATATCTTATCAATTTGTAAAAAGCAGCCCAACACACACAGTTCTCGCAATGTGGGATCTTAGGATTAGCCTTGCATTGCAAAACAAAGTGGCTATTTCCATGGTTTGGAACTTATAGCCTTTGAGTCACAATGGAGCAAACTTATTATTGTGCCAAGACTCACCCTCCACATCCTATCAATTTGTATACTTTAGTATAAAAGATCTTTGCATTCAAAGTATCATCATGTTATAAGTAGAAGTATACTATATATAGATACACACACACAGTGGCACACTCACCAAGGCAAAGTGATTGTCATATTTGGGTGAACATTCTTAACAAGCTGTACTGAATCTTAACCATTAACAATAGTCCAAAGAATATCAAAAAGAAGGCAATAGATCATCATGGTTTCATGAATTCCTTAACCAAATCCATCGTTTCTTACACCGAGTAATTTGGTTTTTATCATTGTAAACAAGATGCCAAGGCATCATCCAGAAGATACAATCATACCTAGCAGAGAGAAAAGAGAAACAGGTACTCTGACAGATTGAATCTAATAACAAGATGGAGAGGAGTGGCATAATCCCTTGCTCCAAAAGAATAAATTGTTCAGCAAAGAAGATGACTCAATATCAGCTTTTTCCATGTCACAGAAAGCTCGTTCCTTGTTTCCACAAGAGATTCCAAATAACAACTAAAGGAATGCATCTCCAAGCCTTATCCTGCCGTTTTTCACTGGAAAACCACTCCTAGGTCAAAAAACTCATCAGAAACTGATTCGGCTTGCACCAAAAATAAACCTGTTGAAGAGAAGGCAGAGCACCAAGAGTCTCCAAGCTGCTTGATAGAATTTTTTTTTCTTAAAGGTGAGCCAGAGATTCAGTTTGATTTCTTCACATATATATCATCTATTTCCAAGAAAGAAAAAAAATTCTGGAAGGAACCTTGGTCTTTCAAATCAGATCAGAAGCAAAGAAAATGGGTCCAATCAGGACCATCTGCAAGGAAAATGAATAAACAGAAAACAATACAGAATCAGTAGGCCTGAAAACAAAGCTGGCACGTTGTTCTGGAACCACCTCAACCTCAGAGGAGAGCAAACATCCACAGCAACTCCAGCATAGTCTGTGTAACCCATACGGCTAATCTTGGACACACGCTTGTCTTCTGTTCAACGATGACTCTCCAAGAAATTGAACAAAAAGCTGCAGAATCGGCCTATTTCTTATGTATACCAATTAAAGATTTTTTGTCGAACATAATCAGCAACCATAGCATGTTATTCGCAACAAAATTAAACTGAGATGTGAAGCTATACTCAGAAAGGAAGCTTCCCAATCCAGGAATCAGGCCAAAATCAGCCTTGTCTGAACCAATCTTGAATTCAGGATCTCTCTCCATGAGCTAAACCCATAAGATTTCCAAGAAGAAAGAGTAAACATAAAGAAACCAGGCCATAAATAACAGCAATAACCCTTCTCCAAAGTCTATCATTTTCCACTGCAAACCACCAAATCCAATTGCCTAAGCATTACACAAATTTTAAAATGTAAGCCACAGGCTCCTTGACAATCTCCCATCTCACAAATTGAAACTTGAAAGAATCACCACATCCACTCTCCATCAAACTCTTAGTCTTGTTCACAACAATGAAGGGATGAGCTGGGATATATGCATATAATTAGTAGGTACAGCTATTGTTTTTAAAGGCGCAAGGCACATTAAGGTGCAAACGGTCCCTAGGGCGTAGGTGCAAGGCGCAAGGCGTAGGCCTAATAGAAGTGAAACGCCATTTGAGAAACATATATATAGGATGTTCTTATAATGAATTCCAATTGTTAAAACTAATAATAAATAGAAATACTACAAAATATTTATGACAATACTCATAACTCATAGTTTAACCAACATATAAAAAATGATAATTAATAAGCATAGTTCACTACAAATGTACAAAAATAATAAAATTCATTAACAAATTTGAAATAATGTTCTCAAAATACTCACAGAAATCATCAAAAAAAGTTTGTATCTTCTCTTTCCTTAACTTATAAACTTGAATTACTTCATTTTCACATATCTTTCTTAGCTAGAATCTTTATCATTGATAAACATCAATGAAGTATCCCTAGAGAGACACATATAGTTCAAGGCTTACACTATTTCTCGATTTGGTGTAATATTTAGCCTTATTTCATTCCAACAATTTCAAATATAAAATTCTTAGTTGAAAAATCATCATCAAATACAAAATCATTATCCTCAATATAATCTTCATCCATTCTTCTAATCACTTACTTATTACTTTTAACAATCCCAATTTCAGAAATTCAAGTTAGTATTATGAGTAACAATTAAACAAAATAACTAATTTAAACAAAAATAATTTTTTTTTTGAAAAAGAAAATTAAGCGTTCAAGTAAGACATCCACCTTAAGCCAAGGAAACAGACACACATTTAAAACCTCGGCATGCACCTATTGGAATGGACCTCAACTAGATGAGTTGAGTAGCTAGGGTTTGAGCCCAGAGATACCCACACGAGGCTCAATTTTATCAACATTGGGTGCAGCATGCAATCAGCAAAACTATTACCGCAAATCAAAAGACACTTCCTCCTCTCAAACCATTTTTAAGCCGATTCAGAAGTAATGCTCTCTCATTGGAGTCATTAAGAACCTAGTATTCCATGAAATAATTTTCAAAACATTAGGCAGAATTAAAGAAACTGATAGAGATCCACAATCCCAATGAATCTTCCTGTTTTTCATAATTAATTTGGCATTCCAGTCCCTTTGATTCATTCCCCCTCTTCCTCATAGCAGTCCCTTCCTTATTTATGCACTCTGACATTCTGTTAATCCGCCTCAATTTTTCAGTTTCAAGAAATAAGTCAATCACAGAATCTTCATAGCCATTATAAGACAAACTTGAGAAACTTGACGAAAATTTTCATCTTCCCATGAATGCATCTGGGAAGGATTTGTTGAATTGACTGATAAGCATGAATCAGTTGATCTATTACCCACCTTGGCACACTCGGACAACTAGATATCCTCAATTTCTATTGCCACACAATTATTACCACGCACAGGTAAAATCACACAATAGAAACCCATCCTTCATCGCCATTAGAAGGCTCTTTCTCAAACTTGAAGCAGGAGCAAAAACAGACAGGACACACCCTCTGCATTGATTACACTAAACACAATGTTGAGAAGTGCAATCCAAAGAAGGTCAAAGCTCATGATCAACTTTGTCCAGCACTAAATTTTAAGACTGCTCATCATGCCCAGGCCCACAGCCAAACGAAACGGTCATTGGCAATTACAATCAGGCCCACTTTGAAGCAAAAATCGTCTCTGAAAATAAATATCAGAAATAAATGACAGAGGTAAAGCTAGCAAGTTGGGCCTAATCCCATTATCCACAACACGCGTTTCAATACCATTAGGATGTCATCAGATTCTAAGTCTTAGAAACCGCCCGTGTCATGACTGAGCTTCCTAACTAAATAAAACTCAAGGCATCCAAGTCGTAATACAGAATCTATAAAATCATGTCTCAAAAACCTCAATATAGAGAAACATCCATCTTATTTCATTAATATAAATAAAGGTTTACAACTTTTGGAGTAAATAACCATACTAGAGATCCTGAATAATACATATCTAATATTGCTTTTACAACATAACACAGCATAAATAAAATCTAACTAAAACATAGAGATTTCATTCTATTCCTCTGAAAATGCTCGTACATCTAATTTTAAGTCTCCAACAAAACTGCAACTAATTTGACAGAACTCAACAAAATAATGAAGGGTGAGTCTAATGCCAGTAAGTCATTAGACAACAACATAATACTAGCATGCTCAAATAATATATTATCAACATACAAACATCCAAATAATCGAGTATGAGAGGACTCAAAATAACAGGAGTACATCCGAAAGACATACAACAACTTCAAGGAGAAGATCCAAGATTTCCACATAATATATAATAAGACTAAATCTAGTCATCCTATACAACAAACGTCACAAATTGCTAAGAGAATATCAACAATCTCCTATGGACCTTACTCATCATCGACCAAAATCCATCATACTAGCACCCCTGACTAGCTAGGTCTATTATTGTGAGATTGTGGACATCCTAGGATCTTGCATGTAGCCAACTCATGACAGCACAATGCATTGCAACCAACTCACACGGTATGCGTCTAGAACCGATGTCTCCCGCCGATATGCCATTGATATCACACCACAATGGTTGCACGATTATAAGCATTCCACCACAAATCATGACATCAATATCCACCAGGATATGAAAATCAATATCCAAAAACTATAAACAATATATGGTGCCACAGGTTCTATATTCCTTGATACCGAGATGTTTTCATATAATCTCTTCAATCTTAACCATAATCATAAGTAAAAAAATTCAAGAAATTAGAACAACTCCAAGACTCGGGTAGCAATATGTGAGACTAGCATTCGAACGTGAGGTTGTAGGCTAAGAATAAGAAACAAGTATTCTAATGGAGGTTGCATGCCATTTAAATGGCACATACAAAATAAAGAAATTTCGGTTTCCAAATGAGTAAAAGTTCAACAAACTCACCTAAAATGATTTAAACTCAAAAATCAAGACTCAAAGAACATCTAGGGAGTCTTACACTCAAGAATACACATGAATTATCTGCAGAAAATAATGGATCTAACCTAAATTCAAAGAAATTTAGAAACTCGATAAAGCTGTCTTAACAGCACATTGATGTTCAAATGCTACATCAAACACCTGACAAGAAACAAGCAAATTGACTTCGAATTCGAACAATTCTTGAATATAATTAAAGAATAAGATAATTAACTAGATAGATAATCAATATACTTAAATAGAAACCAAATACAAACATGAATTTAAACATAATCATGCGATCATATGTTTATTTCACGTTTATTACCACTTTCATGCATCTTCCTTCATTTCTTCCTTATTCAACAAAAGATATGTAAAATTCTACTTACATATTAACATGCCTTACGAGTTAGACATTCTAAGATCAAAATATCATGAAGGAAACAATAAGAATCATATTAATTCATGATTATTTGGAAGAAATAAGGAAATTATATAAATTAGAACATTTTTCTAATTTCAAGGTTTTTGAATAAGAATTTATGAATTCCAATATTTCTCCCATAAATACCAAACTGTGGCATGATAAAAGGAGGAAAGAATTTATTTCCAAATAAATAACACAATAGGAAATATGAACTTTCCAAATAAGGGGATATGAACTTGCAAAGGCGGAGTATGAACTTATAAGTTTGTAACTTTAGATCTTCTCGAAATTAACCTTCTTTGAGATCTTGCAAAATGAAAATGCCTCTGACTTCTTTCTCTTTTCTGAATTTTCTCAAACTTTCCTTCTTTTTAGATCGGTTGTAAGAAAATTGTAGTGACTAAATGTTAAAGGCCAAGTCTTATTTATATAGTTAGAGGATTTCCAACTTTGAATAATTTAATGCATCCAAACATGTCCTAATCCGGTTAGCTAACTAACTTTCCATATTATCCAAACTTCCAACGGTCCAAATCACAACTTTCACTCCAAATTCATACCAAAAATTGATCTGTCTTCCAAAACAATTATCTAGCAATCGAAAGGCCATTCATACATCGGGTCGAAGTCACAAGCGATTTTACAATTATTTTTCAAAATGATTCCAAATATTTTCTATGGCCCAAATATGATGATATTAATCATAAATATCAATAATAACTATTATATCTAATTAATCATCTAACTCTCATGACTTAAAAATATCCAGGATATTACAACCCTTTTATCAAACTTAACACGCTAAAAATGATATATTATGTAGGCCAGTTAGGTCAATAAGCGAAGAGAACGAATCTCCAAATAAAATCAATCCACTCAACTCTAAACAAAAAAGATTGCAATCCCTAATTTAAAAAATTACTAAGGTCTTATGACATGGAAACTCAATAATTATGCCTAGAAGGAAATAACTCCTAAAAATAAGCATACTAGGATAAGATTATTGGACAAAAATATACTAAAAATAATGGAAAAATATTTAACATGTTTTCATCTTTTCAAGTTTTACTACTTTTTTTCTCAGCTTTAATTCAAGTCAATTTTATTTTTGTAATTACAAAATTTGATCAATTTAACAATTGAAATTTTCCAGCCAGGTTAGACTACCTACAACAATTACACATCACTCCGGAGAATTGTGATGTGGCAGACTAATTATGCCTTGACAGTAAAATTTCATCTTGTGACAAAAAAAAAAATCTTACATCAACATTTTCCCACCTTTCCACTCCTCTTCTTTCTACTTTCCTTGCACAATCACTTCTCCTCAAACCACCAGCTCTGCCACCTCCCATTCCCCATATACCACTGAGCCACAACACCACGATTCACAGCCACCACCCCCTCATCATTCCCACATGAGTCTTCGTCGTTCATCCCCCTTCTCCACCCTTTTCTGCACTCTCTCATAGGAGATCCCTCCTCTCTCCGGTGCCTCCCTAGCCCTCTTCTCTGCCACAAAGAGACTACTTAATTTCAAAACTGATAAAAATGACAGTCTTGTCACCATGTGAGGCTGAATCCAGCCTTGCATTATGGTTTGGAGACAACCATTGCAAATGGACTTGCCACTAATTTAAAACCACATCAAAATTGTAAAACAGATGCTTTGTACCCCACCATAAACTCAATAAAAAACCCTTCAGTTCTCATATCAAACGATAATAATCCCTTTTGGCTTTAAGCTGCTCGCCTATCAAAGCAGTAAGTGGCTGATCAGTGTGATGGCAAGACCACACTAATGGTCCTGTAAGCACAATTGATGATGGCTTGATAATCACATTGAATGGTGGTGTGGTGTGGAAGAACAAACAGGGTGGGTGAGGATAAGATGGGGAAAGGGGGGACAGAGGAGGGGATGCGTGAAGGATGCAGTGGTTTCTCACAAGAAGGAATGGGAGGGAGGCCAGTGTGAGGTGTAGAGCCGAAAAGGCAAAACAAATGGGATGAGGAGAGAAAGGAGACAGAGGGAAAAGGAGGAAAAAATCCTAATGTGGGATTTTTTTTCTCCACGTGGCAAAATTTCAATGCATGAGGCATAACTCATGTTACATCACTATTTTCCAGCACCATGTGGAATCGAAGTTCGGCAGGAAATTTCAATTGTTAAAATGAATTATGCAAGTAAAGCATTGAATTGCCTTTATTAAATGTGAGAATATAATTAAGTCCAAAATGTTTGTGATAATTTTGCTCAAAATAATTTTCTATACTACCAAGTTTTAAACTTTGTCAAATGTTGGCACATGTTCCAAGCATGGCGCTATGGTAGCCCATAATAGCTGAGACCATAGAATAGTGATAGAAATGCATTATGATTTTCTCCTGTTCATCAACGGATGGGGACCCACACACATTAGGAATAAAACTAAGAATCTTGGACTAAGTACTACAATTGAGCATATCAAACAATTGTCCAATATAAATTATATATATATATAATTTCCCAATAATGCTGCAAAATCGTGATCTATCACCACATAAATGATATATGATATATTAGATATTTTCTGATATATTGGCTGATATTTATACCTTAGGTTATTAATTCGCAAAAACTTTTTTTGTGTTTGATACGTTCGATAGCAATACATATTACCCAATATGGCTAATACCAATACAGCCATGACCAACATCGATACAAATACAAATGCCAATATTTTCATCTAAGCCACCAATGAAAGTTCAAACTCCTGATCCTCTAGCAAACAGAGCTACTTCTCCATAACAATGTGAGTCATTAACAAAGGGAAGTACATGAGTAAGAAAGTTCCACCACATACTTCCTTCACATCCACCATACAAGGAATCATCCAACTTTTATAATCCACTGTCTCACATTTATTATTACGGCCAGCTTCAAAGTCCCCAATCAGAGCTCTTCCCAAGAAATCAACCTTCATTATAGGAACATATAACCACAATGAAGGAAAAATCACTATCCTTTTTTAGAACTTTTGACTGAACCTCAAGCCAGATATTTTTCAAAAAAAAAAGCATCTCTTAAAGATAACTCGTTGGAAATATACTTGAATTAATTATGTGCCATTTCAAGAACACCTGCAATGTTCTTCACTAACGTTTCCTCTATGATCAGCACCATACATTCCTTACCAAACCTACAAACACAGAATTCAATAAAGAAACCACAGTGATTACGAAGAATTGATGCAAAAGCAGAGCAACTGATTCCTAGTAGAATATACTAAGGGGCTCAACAGCAGAGCAAGACACATTAATGAAGTCATGCCCATGCAGACATAGAAACTTTACTTAAATCTTCATTCTGAAGTAGCCCTAATAATTAATCCATCCAGCCACCAAATGTTCAAATAGGAAACATAAGTCAACTAAAACATTTTTTTGCTTGAGAGCAAAGAGAAACAATGTAGATTCATCATTCCTTATCACTTATTCCCTACATGGAATTCCCAATCATTTTACACATTACCAACAAAAAATTGAACTATGTCCAGCAACAAAACAAAGCAATTCAAAGACCATGTCACTTATAATCCCAGGTTCATAAGCGTGAGGGAAAGAAGTGACACCATTCTGTGAGAATTTATAAAAATTCAGCCTATACATGGACCTAACTGCACACAGCGTAAAGGTAAGGAGCTTGCCAATCACAAACAATAAGCATAGACGTACACACAATAAATCTGTGAGGAAGCAGTGAATCAGTCAAGGGTAGGGTGAGATAGAGATGAAAAGGATAGGTATGGGAAGGGAAGGGGAGAGGAGGAGAGGGTGTTGCACTAATCTAAGTATGTTGCCCTAAATGGAACAAATCTTTTGTTCATGAGATTCACCATACCAATTGCATCAATCTGTCTAAAGATACCAAAATCCCAAAACCCACTTCAGTTGATGCAATTTTGAGTTGGTATCTAACGGTGACATAGGGTCCAACTCCATCAATACCATATATTCCTAAGAACTAATCCATCATATCCATGTAGCCTTCTATATAAATAAGTAAAATCTGGGAGACAATCAAGGCACAGCATCTTGGTACCCTTTCTAGTGAAAAATCAATACTCCAATTCAAGTGGCTTCTCAAGTAATCAAAAGTTAAGAGCACATACATTATCAAACTACTTTTTTCACTTAACCAAATATTTTTTGCTGTGTTTTTCATTTAACCACTAACAAACTACAATTTTATTGTTGTTAATAATGTCATAGCTAGGCCCTATTTCCTAGTAAACTTTAAATGAAATAGCAAAGTCCCCTTCATGTGTTGGGCACATGTAATCATGGATGCAAATATCAACCGATATGCATCAATATTGGGGGCCCTAATACCGATATTTTCCAATACCGCAACAATGTTGCAATATGTTTCCATATCAATCGATACCTAATATTCAAAATAATCTTCCACGCTCCCCTTTCCCCTTACCCCAACCCACAACTGGGCCACCAGTAACCATCTCTTGCTTCCACGCTCCCCTTACCCCAGCCACAACTGGGCCACCAAAAACCTTTCCTAATTGGTGAGGGAGGGATGCCAACATCCCTTTGTAACATCCCGGATGTTTCTAATTTAGGTAGTTTAATATCTTATAATTATGTGATATTTTATTTGACTGTTACGTGAATAAATTTATTGGTGATTTAATAAGGAGAATTAAATTAATAGTGAATTAATAATTGTTAGGCTGAACAAACCTGGATCCTGAAGATAATTATCCATTGGACTTAATTATAATTGATGAGCTAAAATTAGTTAGATTAAGTAGAATTTAAGAACATGATCCAAAAAATTAGAAGCTTAATTTTCATAAGATAGAAAATTTATATATTTTAAGTACCTGAGTTTAAGGATTATGTTAGCTGGGTTGAATTCTCTTAGCAACGCATTAGCTTCATCTAGATTCATCCTAGATTTTAGGGAGCACTCTTATCATCGTAATTATCCTTGAGGCTCAGCTATGTTTTAGGAAGAATTTCAAATTTTTCTTTGGCCAACCTACTATTTGGTCTAGTTAGTTATGGAGTGACCTATTTTCTAGGAAACCACTTTCGAAATTATTATTGATTTTTTAAGGTTATTTCTTTTTATGGGGATACTCATATTTTGAAGTATGCTCGGCCGGACCATGACGCTAGGACAATTAATAGTATGGATAAGATAAAATTTGGAGTATGGACCCAAAATTTAGGTTGGTTGAGGATTACCCTAACTATTTTTATCCACAGCCACCCATTTTAATAGCCAATAGTTTAAGCTTTTAGCTAAAGTTTAGTATTAAAAGTCAATGATTAGAATAATCAAATGAGAGAAATTTTCTTAAATGAACAATAGAAGTGGATTTAACTACCTTAGTCCAACAACTCCTTCACCCAATCTAGCCATGCCACCAAGAGGCGAGTGATTAGTTGTTTTTCCACATAAATGAGAATTAAGTTAATATTTTAATACTAAGGATAAATTATCATATTGTTGGAAGAACTAGAGAGATTTGTGTAGATTATATTCTAAGTTGAAGATGATAGCTACCTTGGGAAACAAGTTCTAGTTATACCTTAAGGGTCGGTCGATTAAGGTGATGAGGGTTATGTTAGTATGTTTATGCGGTCAACACAGTCTTGGGGAGTCAAACTTGCCTATTAGCTAGCTATAATGGTGATGGAAGTCAGATGATGGTAGCAGAAATTTTGCAAGAGGCTATTTCAATTAGTAAGAGTCTAAGATTGCATCAACGAATCTATTTGGTTTCCTTAATCTTTGCTAGTCAAATGAGAGTAAGTAATTAGCTACTAAATAAGGGAAATTGGCTGCCATCAAGGGAGGAATTTCAGCCAACTTCATCCTAATTTTCTAAATCTAAGGGGAGGAATAACCACCAAGATACAACTGTCACCCTTCTACATATGAAACTCTTGAACCTAGCTTTCTTTCCTTTGTTTTCCTGCTATTCAAGTGGGGAAAGGAGCCGGAAAAGGAAAGGACGAACTGAAGAGGAGGAGAAAGAAGGGAAAAGCATTCAACCTTTAGGCAAGTTTACCTGCAACCTTCAGTATTTTACTCTCAAATTTTTTATCAAGTGATCTTCAATTATTCTTGTGGATATCCATGTCTTCCACCCTCATATTTTAGGTACTATATTCAGTTAGTGATGGATTTCAAAAGGCCAAATATGACTAAAAAGACAATTCAAAATATTGGTTAAGAATTGGTACCTCTAAGGTTGAATCCATCATTTTGTTATGGTTCTAGTCGTATGTTTATAATATATTTGGGACTCAGATTTGAACCTAATAATAGAGATTGATAATTATTATCTAGAAGTATTATGGCACTCCATAGTAACCTTAGATGCATAGAAAATAATAAAAATTAAATTGAAAGACTTAGAAGCGGCATGTCAAACCCTAGTAGCCAAATGGAATACAAAGGATTAGGAAGGTTGATTACACGTATACACTAATTAAATGATAGAAGATAGGAGAAAAATGCTCCCTTATTTTCCTAAGTGGGTCGTGTGCCTAATGAAGAAATTCCAAGTGTATGCTATATTTTGTTATATGCTTGTTATGTTAATTTGTATCCATGTCATTTCCCTAATACATAATAAATGTTATACTAAATAAGATGGAGATTTAATATGTAGGCCAAATAATAGTGGCCTAACCCTTTGGGGTACAGGGGAAATTGAGTACATGATAATTATGGTTATAAGATGAAATGGATGACAATTTAGTGATTTCAACAATTTTGGCTCATAAAATAAGTCGTTGAAAGAGGAGACCTAAAATTTCTTGCGGACCGTGTGATAGGGTTAGAACTAGAGTGGGTTTGAACTTATTAGTAAATCATTCACTCTATGTGATTAATTAAGGATGATCAAAAAGAGAACTCCTAATGTTAGACTTGTTCGTTAAAAGATGTTGTGGACCTTAGTGAGAGGTAAACACGTAGAATATTTAGGTATTCGTGTTATTCCTCAATATTTATGATTTCCTATGCGTTCCTTTCGAATTACATGAGTACAATCTTGGCACTCTATAACTGAGTACAAGAGAACGTATGAAAACTCTAAGGTATATAGGTGAATGGGAGCCAATGAGACCGTATTGTAATCTACACTTTTTCGATATTTATTCTATCTAGTATTAGAGGTTTTTTTGAAAATGGATACTTATAAACTTATAACCATCATATGAGACAATATCTAGAATATCATGGATGAGAGCTATTATAGTATGAGCATGCTACGGATATAACCTCTGGGAGGACTATAGGAGTAGAAAGGATACCATAAATACCGAGAAAACTCGTGATACTTACTCAAATGTTAGGAAAGTAAATATACGATCTTTGGTCACAATGGCAGAATAAAATCCACAAGGAGTTTTGATGCCTCATATTGTTATAACCTCATGTCCAGTTGAATTTTCGAAAAATCCAATGGAGGATTTTTGCATCACAAATACTTTGAGAGCTTGATACATTGATTAGGATTTGTTGGGACCTAGTGGATATCCTTCGAGATATCGAGATCGTTACATAATTGGCATCATAATTGTTACTTATTCACATCATTGCTAATGTCATTTATTGATTATTTGAAGACGATTATTTCTTTTCATATGTTGTCTACTGTTAGATCTTATTTTGACAAATGAGTTCCATATATAGCTTGATTTTTCACTATTGTTGACATTGATCTGAGTTACTTCTTAGACTTTGGGCTCACTTTTATTATTTCTTTCTTTCAGAGTAACAGGTTAGAGGTGGATAACTCGAGCTAAAGAGAGCTGGAGGCTTCAATGATTTTTGGAGCTTAACTAAGAAGGACTATTTATTTTATGCTGTAAAGATACATTTAATATTTTATTTTATTTTATTTTATTTAGATTTTTGAGGCTACGTCTTTCCCCATATTTTTGGGTGTACGTGAATTATTAGACTACAATGGTCAAATTTATCATGTATGATTATGAGATGATATATTATGAGATTTATGGTTTTCCAAGTCGTCAGATTCATGTAGCGGTCGTAGATCGGGTCCGGGTCACCATACCATGCTCCTCCTCATACCACTCACATTTCTCCTCCCCTACTGCCCTCACCCCCTCCTTTTAATCAAAGAACAGGACAAAACCTCTGGTTGCAAAGGTCTCCTTTGCAAACAAAGGCTCAATTTGCAGCAGAAGACGAGGGGGCAGTATGAGACAGACGATGGAACTGGAAGAGAGAGAGAGAGGATGTTTGCAAGATAAGGTGTAGGGGGGGCGATGGTAGTGGTTGTTTAGGGGATGTTGAGAGGGTGGTCTAATGGTGGGTAAAGTGGAAATGTGTCAGGAAATAAGGATGTTTCAGTCATTACACAAATATTAGGATGGAACATGATGGAAATAGGATCCAGGACTGCCACTGTGAACAGTGGATCTTTTGTGGTCAAGGAAAACAAATAAAAGCTGTGGTTATACGCAGAACAAACGAAGAGTAGTAGGTGAAATGAAAAAAAATCCTATCACCTGGTTATTAAGTATACCTTGACAAAAAAAAAAATCATACATTAGTTAAATGAACTGATTTCTCCTTATGAAGTTGGAACCTCAAATAGGGCTACAACCAGATTTTAGCCAAATTCAAGACAATAAAGGGCACAGATCCAGTATAAAATATGCACGTGTTCCTATGCATGAAAACATAAATAATTGTTACAAGAAATACGTACTCTACCTACTACTCCACTATCAATACCAGCAATACTTGAACCTTTCTGTTCTAAGAATTCTAATATAATGTACCACAAAACTATGGAGGGGAAGGGAAGTGCAGAAACTAAAGGTGGGCCATCAGCTTTTTTGGTAATAGGCCACAAGCAAAAATGAACAAGTCTAGGCATAAGAAAACAAGGAGCTCATCTCTTCCTCACAATCCAGTTCTCCGTGGATTCTCTTTTTCTCCATATTTTGCAGAATACTCATAGATGGTCAAAGATTGAAAGGAAGGCAGGCCTTCCATCAATGATTAAAGTGGCATGAGAATGATGGTGATTTTGTCAGTATTTGAAGGAAGAGGCACAAAAGGAGTCGGTCACATTTGAGATCCAATTGATGCTACTTTTTAGATAGTGAACTGCATTGAGGACTTGCCAAAAGGCATCAATGGATCACAAAAAAATTGCAAGGTCAATTTTCAAACCATGTTTAGATTGAATTGCAAATATAAATACTTGGTCATTGGTTTTAGTGTGGGCCCATACATGGATTCCACACCCATCCCCTGGAGTATCTCATCAAAATGGTTTCTCAATGAAGAGGCAAGAAAAGAGTTTGAGATCCAATTGATGCTACATCTTGGATAATGCATTGAGAACTTGTCAAAATGCATCAATGTCTCACAAAATATTGCAAGGCCAATTTTTGCATGTTTAGATTGAATTGCAAAAATAAATACTTGGCCATTGGTTTTTGCTTGGGCCCATACCTGGTTTCCACACCCCTCACCCGAAATATCTCATCAAAAAGGTTTCTCAATAATAATCCCTAACAAAAATAAAATTGTTCTGCATACCACATATTGGGCCAAGCATGCCACACTGCAAATATGTTAACTACAGATAGACCTGTCAAATATCTATAGTTCTTAGTAGCTAATGGATTAGAGGTGGTTGTTTGAAGCAATACACAAATTGCAATATTCTCCATTACCTGGGGCAGATTAGGGATAGAAGGATTGATAGTGTAGTTAAAGTGCTCACAACATATGGAGTAGGATATGTTGCTTCAAATTGGGGTATATCACCCCTGTTTTGAGGTAGGCAGCTTTCAAAGTTACTGCCATCAAAGTTGAGACTGCAGCCCCAAATAGGTCATCTTGGGCAACCCAGGCAGGTGAGTTGACGCTGACACTAATATATCAATCCTGATTCCGAGGAAAATAATTCAGTTTGCTCAACCTTCTCTGACTGAAAATCAATTTCATCTGGACATTGGTGGAGATGATATGGAGAATAGATTGTGTGGGATTTCACCTTTGGGAAATGATAAGTGCAATAAGAAGGATGGAATTGTAATTTTAACTGTAAACTATGAGGTCTCCTCCTTGAAAAGCTGAAAGCTGACTTCATTTATTCTGAGGACTTCCTCCTCAATAGCAATATGGCTGAGATTGGGGATGAAGATGCAGAGCGGTTTAATTTTTTGGACCAAGAAAGGAGTCATAATAGGGACACAATTTGGTTTTTGAGAATGTAGCTAGGCAATGATGACCTCCTCCACAGTCCATCAAGAAAGGTGTTGTAAGGTTCGCGTCTTTAATTTATAATAATTATGATTAATTAAGTTAATATAATTAAAATTAAGGTCAAAGGATGCGAAAAATAGAATTAAATGAGTCAAAAATTGGAAAGGTAGAATCCGGGCCTGAAGCAAATTTGATGCGACTTTGAGCCCAGAAAACATAACCCCAATGCTTGAAGCACGCCCGAGCCGCACTCGAGGCCCGATTCCACTGGTGTCACGCCTGAGGAGCACCCGACTGGCACTCGAGTGTCAGTCTGGATATTTAAACTCGCACGCTCAGCTTTTTGCCACTTTTTGCAAAAGATGAAAGAAAGGGGAGAGAGAGAGCACGACAGTGAAGAGAGAGAAGAGGAGATCGAAGCTCTCGGGTCTGTTTTCGGGGTGAAGCTAGTTAAGAAACTTATATATCAGGTTAAGGCAAGTGCACTCCTGTACTTTCCTTTCTCTTGTTGCTCATTTCTTACTGTTCCTTTCAAATATTTTTGTTCAAATACCTGTCCAAGTTTAGATTTAAAATATTCATGTGTTAAATGTGCATATATGTTGATTTCTTTTCCGATTTCAAAGTTTTGTGAAGTATTGTGTTAAATCGGAAATCCTAACCCCTCGTATGTGATTTTGTCTTATGATTTCTGGGTTTATGTGAAATGTAGCTTTGAAAACCGGAACCCTGGCTTCGTGGCCGTTATTATTTCTAGTTATTTGATGTTTTATCACATGTAGTTCGTATATATTGCCTTATATGTTCGGGAAATTATGTTGGATACCTTGTATGTAAAATTTATGGTCCGAAAATTATAATGTTTTTGTTTTGTATAATGTGGTAAAATTTCCTAGTTTTCCCCAAGCTCCATATCAATTTATGCATGTATTTAAAGTTATGTGGATACTGCATAACAAGAAACAAGTATATATGCATTAAAAAGAATTATGAAAGTATGAAATGGAATCTCTACAATTTATTAAGATTTATGAACCATTCTCCAAACAGGGAGAACTACGTGATATAAAGCTAAGTGTAGAATTTTCCTTAAGAAATTGGACCAGGGATCGTTCAGCGGGAAATATTCACTGACATGCCTTAGGATAATGCGGTAGTATATCGATGAATTGTCCCTTTATAATCGTGAGGGAGAGAAAAGCGGTATCTAACCCCGTCTATAGGGAGATATGTAGATCGTCCACCTCTAAAAGTTGAATAGGAGCGTGAGGCCTTAGATTGTGTGGAAACATACACAATTCTTTCTTTGATATGTCCGCTCCTTTAGCTAGAAAGGCCTACCGGCCCTGGTCCATAAAGAAAAGTAAGATTTAAGCATGCTTTCTGGCTAAGTATAAAGATAAAAAAATTGGATATGCATCATGAAAGCTTTTGTACATGTTTAAGCCTTTGCACACGATCACAATTCCTATTTCCCTTTTAATATGTATTTAAGTTAAAAGTATGCATGTTCCTTTATATATTATGCCTTGTTGAGCAATTGGCTCACTTCTTCACTGTTTTTACTAACCTTCAGATAAGCAGGATACGCAAGAGTTCTTGCCCGACGAGCAAGATTGAAGATTTGGAAAAATTAGGCTTGTTTATTCTATTGTTGATGTATTGTTGTATTTTTAACAAGTTTAGGCCGTTTTATTTATTATAGATTAGTTAGATCAGTTCCGGACATAATTTTTGATGTATTATGGATCTCCGGGCAATATTGTCAGCCCGTTTGGTATTTTTGCGTTATCCGGAGTTGCCGATTTTGTGATTGATCATGGACAGGATTATCATTTTTTGTGTTTGATCATTTTTTATGGAAGTGAAACAGGATGTTTCACATTGTGCAGGCTATGAAAGAAGTTATTTTGGACGAGTTTTTGCTTCCGCAATTATTGTTGGATATATATATGTTGGATTAATATTTGGCAGGCATCCATCCTCAACCAGGTTCGACATCATCAACGATGTTTGTGTCGGTGTCGGAGACACGAATGTGTGGCATTTGTTTTTGGGTCCTGTGTTTGTGATCTTTATTATTTGCAGGTTTTGGTCAAGGTATCGACGTAGAAATCTCACGTTCAAGGGATTATTTTATTTTCTTTAGTGTGGATGTTTGATTGTAATTAGATTATTGACGGATGTTAGGACATGGAGCGTCACGGGTGTCGCACGCAGTCCTTCGTATGACTACAGATTTCGGCCAATTTTTGAAGTTATACTTTCAGGGCAAAATGTAAGCCCATTAAAGACTATGAGCCCTTTAAATTGTTCTCTTAGATTATTCTCTGTAACAACCATGTGATATAATCTAGGGACCAATTTTGGAAATGATGGTTCTCGTTGTCTTTGGGTGGCCCTTGCTGTATTTTTTATGTATAGCTTTCTCGCTTAAACAAACATAAATACAAGGCACATCTATTTTACCATAGTAAGCAAAAATCGACACCTTTCTAAGCCTGTCAGCTATAAATCAAATATAGTAAGCAAGAAACTCTTTGAATGGGAGTAAGGAGACAATTTTGACAGTCATGATATCAAGACAATTTTGAAAGTCAATATCAAGCTACTCTGCCAGATCTTGCTCTGCACAAATCAGACAATTTTTTTACAGAACTACGTATGGAAAACAAAAATAAATCAGATGAAATTCTGATTATAAACTACCTATTATTCGGCATTTCTACCAAATATTGAATCCAGTAATTGATATCAAACAATCCCAAATTCCCTCAATCCTGTAACACATATACCTAAGCAGCAAATGAGAACTTAAAAGAGAAAAAAGTGAATAAAGAACCGATTGCTTGGTGCATTCTACAAATAGAAAGGGATAAAATAAAACCCTACTCCCTTGGAAAAAGCACAACATATCACATTCAACCTACCTTGAGTTTGAGAAGCTCGTGCAGCTTCAAACTCCTTTTGCAGACGTTCAAAAATCATCTTGTCAGAATCCCTATTGGATCAATGAAAGAATCAAATCAGATCTCACTACAAGCTTCATCGCTCATTATCGTGGCTTAGGGCAATGTTAGAGCACATCAACTGCAAAAACAACAATCAAGAGAAGAACATAGAACAAATACCTAAAATGACAAAGTAATGCCTACATAGAAATCCATAGGAATTTATTCCCCCACCTGGGACCACAATTATTTTAGGAGTAGCAAAACACAACTTGCAAACTTTGTTTTAGTTTGAGCAATGTTCTACCTTAATTCTTATCCCAATTGGAATTTATGTTAAGGGGGCTAATGTTAAAAAGACCTCCGCCTCAGTCCTTGTCATAGTCATAGCTTGCTGCCAAGCAACATTGCCCTTAAATTCAGATGATCTCATCATTAAAGCATTCCCAAGATAGTAGTTAGAATTCAGCATGGGCACATGTGACTCAAACCCTTGATCCATAGAGCATTTATATGGAACATAGGAAATTGCTGGTTCTTGATAAGTGTTTGATTAATGCCTACTCCCTAACTTTGACTTTTACATGCCTATGCCTTGGGTTTTGGCCTAAAAGAGCCTGGTTGCTGGACACAAGACATGCACTTGTCAAGTCCAGCAACGTCTTGAGCTTGGAGACACATTGTTCCTATAACAATAATTAAGGTGAGACTAACTGCTCCCAAAAAAGGGTAAAATACAAATCAACATAACCCTTGAATTGGCAAGTGACACCCACTCCTATATAATCAAAATGGAAGTTTTCAGTTCATAACCCTTTGTTTCTAATCAGCAGGAGAGTTCCTTGAGTATGACAATTAAGAACATGTCATCCATCCATACAAAAGATATGTACTATAGAATATAAACCTACGAAGTCTTTATTTTTTCTTTTTCAATATAAAAGGAATGACATTCAAAAAGGCATCAAGGGAACATCACCCATGTGCATCAAACATAATGCAACAGAAAATGAAAAAACCTCCATCATTACCAACCAGTGCAAACAAACCCCCAAAACTCCCCCCTCCTCTCAAAAAAAAATTGAAAAAGAAATAAGTAGAAACAATAATCAAATCAAATGCTAAACTATTGCTACCTTCCTGCGATAGGCTTATGTTAAGATGGGTGGTGCCCGTTTAGGCATCCGAGTTTACTCTTTTAGCTTGGTTCTAATTAATTTTCCAAAGAAGCATCCATCTTTCCCTGGGGAATCAAACTAGTTTTCCAAACCTCCACACTTTCTCACCAACCCATCCCTTCCCAATGGAGGGGAGGCAAGTCAAGGGTAGGATGGGAGGGAAAAAGCAAGTAGTGCAAAATTAGCTTCCTCCTCTCTTTCCATTTGTACATTTACTTACCAAAAAAAAAGTGTACGTCATTTGTCCTTTCCTCTCAACCCTTGCAATGGAACATCTCCAAATCCTCGATAGTGGTTTATTTTTCCACATGTTATGCCATTCCTATTGTAGCCCCCACTTTTCAGCATACATCAATAATGGGAATCCGTTACAATGAATGTGATTCCTCAGATGAAACAAAGCTAAACAAACACACTCAATATATTATAGTAGTGATCAAGTTTCAATCGTGTTCCAAATGTCGTGGAAGCAGTCCACTATTGACATTAAATAATGGTCGAAGCAGCTGCAGTTGCAAACAAATTCTCTCACTAGTAAAAAGAAATTAAGCCAGTCATGTTATGCAAATCAAGTGCCAAACTGTCCCACTGAGCGGCAAAGATGATGCTAAAGTTGGTGCATTGTAATACTAGGAGGGCTAGCATTCATAATGATGTTCTACAAGAAAACGTCAGAGTAGCATCAATAGAAGACAAAAGACGAGAGATGCATCTGGTGCTCTTGTATTGAAATGAGAAGATGGAAGAGACTTGCTATGAAAGAGGGAGGGGTAAACCAGGGAAAAAAGGTCTACCACAAAGTATTATATCGTTTATTTGAAGCTAGCAGTGCCCAAAAGATAGCATAACTAAGGCAAAGCATCCATTAGCCAACCACATTTAGTGACAAAAGTCTTAGATTGTTATGGTTAAGTTTGGTTGACAAATTGTCTCGAATGCATATATCTCCTAGAATTTTGACTAAAAAGCCATAATAGTAAATCCTTACCATGGACATCAATGATATTTTATCAAAACTTAGTCTACATATTATTATAACTTGTCTTTTTGCACTAATTTTCAATTCACATTTAACATTAGAAGTCTTTGATGTTTATGATTTCACCACAGGTAAAAATTGTCATATCTGCTCCAGAAGGCAAGCCAGCCAAGGTGGACAGAAGGGATCGCGCCTTCCAAAGAAGGAAGATCACCCTCTCGGCCATAAAACAAACCCTAAAATCATCATTCTAGGCATGCTCTTTTTTACGCATTCGACCAAAACTGTGAAAAAGACAAGTTCTGAGAAAACGAGCTCTCTCTGCAACCAAACTCTCAGAACTGCCAACCGAAACACAGGCAACCTCCAAGGCAACAAACGAGCCCTCACGGCCGTTTACTGCCTTCCCACCTTCCAGATTCAAGAAA
>JAOVVI020001429.1:0-24458 GCA_028571085.2 Nepenthes alata
GACCAAATACATATACATAATCAATTTTTCATACAAATCCAAAGCCTACATCCGGGCATTCCGAAATAACCAAAATCACAACCTACACCAACAATATCCGAACATATACAATATTCAACAAAATAAATAATACCGCGTGAAATCATGTCCACTTCCTACAAAATATCTTAGTCTTCCACTATAAAAGGATAAGAAATAAAAAATATAAGTTTAGAGTTTAATAAGTATCATATATATATACATAGATATATATATATATATATATCTGATTTGTCAGACATATATACATACATATATATATATGTCTGACAAATCAGATGGGGGTCCATAAATAAATTTCAAAATGAGTAACAGATACAAATTTGACATCAAAAAATTAATGACAGTCTTGTACTTAAATCATATTAGATCAAAACATAGTCTCATCGGGATGTATACTGAATAGAAGTGATCTAGAATGAAATCGGATAAATGGAATTAGATAATCAGAATCAAATCAAAATCGTATCAGAATCAGATAAACATATATTGAATGAACTAAAATCTAGATCAAAATCATATAACAAAATCAAATAGGTTTCAGTACAAAATCACATATCATATGTACGAGACCTACCCAAATCTTATATGTGGGTAATCCTATGAATCTTAAATCAAAGTCTGAATATAAATTCATATAGAAATATAAAGTATGTACAAAATTTGAGAAGCAAAGGTCAATAGACCAACTCGAGGAAAAATTATATATATTCTTGGTAACCTTGAACCAAATCAACTATTGTTTAGACTCCCGAGTATGACCATCTATATACTCTGTCTTCTATAGATAATAAATTTACTCACTATATTTTACCACCTACATTTTAGGTATAATCCTCAAGTTTAATATATATATATTAAGACGTCTAAATATATTTATTTTTTATTCCATTAACTTACGATAGTTCTCATTAAATACATACAGGATCAATCAACTACAAATAGAACTTTTTCCTACCGATAAAAAAAAAGATTTCAGATATCCTCTTTGAGACGGAGCTCTCCCTATTGGGAGAGAAATAAATAACAACTATAGATTAGTTAACAGAAAACAAAGGTAGTGACATCGATCCCTAGGTAGCAATATATGTGAACTAATGTAAGGAACATGTGGATTTTATACCTATTTTCATACAAATATACTGATATAAAAATATATAGTATCAGATATTTACTAATTTCTCCGTAAAATAATAAAACCTCAAATATTTACAAATCCAAAATAAAACCCCCAGACAATTAGTAAAACATACGCATACACAAAGGAAAACAGATGGGCTAAGTAAAAATAGGATGCATGAATATTAAACCTCTACAATAGAAGTAAAATATATCAGATATTAAAGCAGACTAAAAATAGGCCCTATAGATACTTGCTTCAATATTGTATCAAGGAGATGTGACAAAAGAATATTCCAAACAACCCATTCTCTTTTTCCTTTCTCCTCTTTCTTCCTTCTTCCACGTGAAAATGACCTGCACAGTGGCCCCAGTCGCTGTTATAAACTGATCAGTGCTCAAGCACCAGCTTACGGCTTTTGGCGCTCAAGCGCGACCTCGAGTACAAGCACATTGGAATCGACGCTCAAGTGCTACTCGAGGGTGTTTTAGGCACCAGCCCACTTATCTGATTTCTGTAAAATTTTATAAAATATAATCAATTTTTAACACATCCAGTTAATCTCAAATAATAAATATATCACAATTAATTAAATGAGGATTCAGATATTATAAGAATTATTCTTTCAATTCTCATAATATTACTATTGAATGTTCAATAAACGCTTACTCAAGTTTCACCCTCTGTAAGAACTCGAAGCAGAAGGGCGCAAAGGATGAAGAGAGGAAGAAGACGATGGAAATGGGAGGGAATCGATCACAGAGGTTGGAAATCAGAGAAGCTAGCAAATGCCATCATTACTTCTTCTTTTTACCTCACGTTCGATTACAATGCCCGAGGAAAAATATATATAATACAACGTGCAAAAAGTAAACCTAACAATATACCTAAAATACCAAATCTCCTAACAAAAATATACATTGGAATATTGCCTACAAGGAAGGTAATATTATTTACAAAAATAAAATCCCAACTAAAAATACTATCATCCTAAAAATAATTACACCAATATAATGTTTACAAAAATAAAATGATTATGTATTTTGTAATAGCCACTACAAGATGGAGAATATATATTGATAATGCCCATCTTGAACAAATGAGCATTTAGACGTATGTGGTGATAATCTTGGTGAGTATATCTGCTAGCTAGTTATGAGTGGTGACGTGATGTGTACGAACGCTCCCTTGAATTTTGTCACGGATGAGATGACTGTCCAGCTCGATGTGTTTAATACATTCATGAAAATCAAGATTTGCTACAATATGAATAGCCGCTTGATTATCACAATATAGATGTGCTGCCTCAGGATGTGAAATATACAAATCATTCAAAATATAACGTAGCTAAGATAATTCACAACAAGTTTTGGCCATTGATCTATATTCTACCTCGGTTGAAGAACGAGAGACCGTTGACTGTTTCTTGCATTTCTATGAAATGAGAGAATTTCCAAGGAAAATACAATAACCTATAATGGATCTTCATGTGTCTGGATAAGAGGCTCAATCTACATCACAAAAAGCTCTTAACTGTATGTTAGAGGCAGAAGAAAATAATATTTCTTGTCTTGGATTCAGTTTCAGATATCGTAAAATTTGATATGCAGCATTCATATGATTAGTAGTGGGCTGATTCATGAATTGGCTTAAAATTTACACTGCATAAGATATGTCCGGTCTTGTGACCATTAGATAAAGAAGACGACCGATGAGTCTTCTACACACACTTGGGTCTTGTAATGCTACCCCGGTTTGCTTACTCAATCTCAAGTTTTGATCCATTGGAAGTTTAAGGGGTTTGATACCAATAGTGCCAGAATCAGCTACAATGTCAAGGGTATATTTTCTTTGGCAAATGTTATACCTTTTGCTGATTGTGCTACTCTGATGTTGAGGAAATATCGTAGTACACCAAGGTCCTTAATCTTGAAAGCCTTATTTAAAAAAGATTTGATAGAGGCAATAGAATCCAAACAACTACTTACAACAATAATATCATCAACATATACAAGGAAAATTGTAAAAGATATTTCATCTTACTTAGTGAATAAACTGTAATCAGCTTTGGATTGAATGAACCCAAAGGCAACAAGAGAGGTAGATAGTTTTGAATACCACTATCTGGAAGCCTGTTTGAGACCATATATACTTTTCAACAACTTGCATACCTAATGGGGTTTTCCTTTGGTATAACCGGGAGGTTGTTGCACATAAATTTTTTTATTTAAAGTTTCATGCAAAAAGACATTATTAACATTAAAATGATACAGATTCCATCCTTTAATGGCAGCTACAGCTAAGAGGAATCACACGGTAGTAAGTTTACCAACAGGAGAAAATATTTCGTAGCAGTCTACCCCTTCATATTGTGCATATCCTTTTGCCACTAATCGGCACTTATATCTTTTAATGCTTTCATCACTATTAAGTTTCAATTTAAATACATTTCGACATCCAATATCTTTCTTTCCTGGAGGTAAATTGGTAATAATCCAGATTTTATTAAGCTCTAAAGCATTCAGCTCTTCATCTGTGGCTTTGCGCCAATTGGGATCGTAAATGACTTGAATATATGTTTGTGGTTCTATTTGAGATGAAATGGAGGAGGAGAAAGCACTATAGTCTGGAGATAATTGTTGATATGATATGCAGTTTTCAAGGGAATAAGGTTTACCTAGAGAAATTTAAACTTTTGAGTGAATGGGTGTAGTTTGAGATACTTGATGACAATGAAAATCTTTCAAATATTGAGGAGCTTTCCTAACTCTAGTGATTCTGCGAATGGGAGTGTTATCTCTCGCTGGAGATTAAATATTTGTGGCAGGATTAGTGGGTACACTAGGTTGAGAATTTTTGCTCAAGGGATCCTAATTATCTTGCAGCTGATCATGGATTGAGGGGGAATCGGATTGTTCTTCACTATGGTGAAGTTCAGCGGTTGGTTGGTCTCCATCAAGTGTAGGAATAGTGACAGGATTGGAAATAGATTCATGGATATAAGGAGATTGTCATAGCAGGATGTAAGGTGTCAAATTGAGTATAAGGAGCACTTTCGGTATTATTTTTCTGGGAAGGAAAAACATTTTCAGAAAAAATAACATCCATGGAATAAAATGTCACATGGCTATGCAGATCAAACAATTTATAACCCTTAATGCCAAATGGATAGCCTAAAAAAACACAAGTCCTATTTTTGGAATCAAATTTCTTCCTCCCATGAGAGAGGATGGAAGTAAAATATAAGCAACCAAATATTCGTAAATTGTCATAATTTGGTTTGACTCTGAATAGAATTTCATAGGGAGTCTTATTTTCCAGCACTGGAGTGGGAATCCTATTTATAATATAGGTAGCAGTAAGAATGCAGCCACTCCAAAATTTTAAAGTCCTGATTGAAATCTAATGGCTCGGGCTATGTTTGATAAATGTTGGTATTTTTGTTCGACAACACCATTTTGTTGTGGTGTTTCCACACAACTCCGTTGATGGATAACACCTCTTTTACTGTAAAAATCTCCCAGACAAAATTCAGATCCATTGTCACTTCGAATAACTTTAATTTTAACATTAAATTATACGGCAACCAGATTATAAAAGGCTTCCAAGCACAATTTTGTGTTTGATTTTTGTTTTAGAAGATAATTTCAAATACTTCTTGAAAGATTATCTACGATAGTCAAAAAATATTTATATCTATCATAAGACAGTTCAGAAAAAGGTCCCGATAGGTCACAATGCACTACATCAAAAAAGGTGTGTAACTTGTGGGTGCTCGGAGAAAAAAAAAGGCGACGTTGTTTAGCAATGTGACAAATAGAACAAAGACTATTATTAATAGAATGCATTGCTCCTTTTACAAGAGAATCATTTATCAATTTTATTATAGAATGGGAAACATGACCGAATCGACAGTGCTAGAGATCAACTGGCGAAGAAACAAAGTGGGCAGAGTGCTTCACAGTTTTATTGTGGAATTTGGAGAAGAGAACAGTGAAAATGTTGGGATAAACTTCATTGTTCATCAGATGATATAAATAGCTTTGCTCTTCAGCCATCCCAATCGTTGTCCAGGAAGTAAGGTCCTGAATCAAACAAATGTCAAAGAAGAAAAATAGACAGTAGCTGAGAGGTTCAATTAGTTATTTCACAGAAATTAAATTGAAGGTGAAAGAAGGAACACATAAAATGTTCTATAACATGGTCTTGTTGGTCAATTTGATGTCCCTGATATGAGAGACGAGAGCACTACTTCCCTCAGGAAGCTCAACAGAACAGGATATTTGTATCTTTTTATGAAGATACAAGGATGGGTCACCGATCATATGATCTGTGACCCAGTGTCAAGAATCCAAACCGGCTTTCTATTATAAGAGGTAGTAGAGGAGAAGAAATCAGTACTAGTCATGTTAGTTGCTTTTGATTGCTCACAAATCAGATCAAAAAGAGGTGAGGTCTGTTTCTTCTTTTGCGAAGGAGTAGCCAGATCTTTGGATTGAATCAGATTCATGAGTTGTTTGAATTGTGCTTTAGTTAATGTAACTTTGTCATCATCATGGGTCTCTTGGCCGAAAATGGTGGTAAAGCTCGACTGATTAGCAAGAGGTGATGCAACTCCAGACTTACCAGACAACTTGTGATTAGGGGAAAAATCATGAAGTTGATAACATTTATCAATAATGTGGCCAGGTTTGTTGCAATGAGAACAAATAGGCATTTCAATATTTCCAACTTTAAAGCACTGATTTAAAGTGTGTCCTGTGACACGACGGTGAACACAAAAAGGTCTATCTTTTCCTAGCATATGGGTATTTTTTACAGTTTTTTTAGAGTTTCTAATAACTCGTTTAGTAGCTAAAGCTATCGTTTCGGAAGGGTGCCCAATAGACAACATCTGATGTTGTCGTTCTTGTTGCTGGATAATAGAGAAAACCTTATTAACGCACGGAAGGGGATCCATTAACATAATCTGTTCTCAAACATTGGTTTATGAATCATTCAAACCCATTAAAAATTATATAACACAATCCCTTTGATAGTGCTCAATGAGAACTTTCAGTTTACCATAGTCACAATCTGGGAGAGGATCATATATGATGAGTTCATCCTAAATTATTTTCAGTTTACCGTAATACAAACTTACTGAATCTTGCTCTTGCAAGAGACCTGCCAAGGATTTATTTAGTTGGAAAATGCGTGGCCCATTTTGTTGAGTAAAGAGGTCATGCAGTTCTTTCCAGATTTCGAAAGCATCATCAATAAAAATAACACTCAATTTGATGGACAGGCTAATGGAGTTCTGAATCCAAGAGACTGCCATATCATTGCACCGTCCCCAAGCTTCGAAAAGGGGTTTGCTGGAATCGATGGGTTTAGGAACAGTACCCTTGATAAACTGAAGTTTATTTTTAGCCCTCAAGGCTCAACGCAGAATTCTGGACCAAGTAGAATAGTTGTCGACCATGAGCGAATCGGCGACCAAGGTAATGGCCGAACTATCACCGACCTTCAATCGAAAGGGGTTTGTAGGATCACAAAGGTTTTGAAATTGTGAGAGATTTTGTGTGGAATCAAGATGTGAGTTGTTCATATTTGACATATTTGTTGGAGTATTGTGGTGTGGCTCCAACCTTTCTTTGATACCATGTAATAACTCGAAGCAGAAGGGTGCAGATGATGAAGGGAGGAAGAAGACGACGGAAATGGGAGGGAATCGTTCACACAGGTTGGAAATCAGCGAAGACAACAAATGCCATCATTACTTCTGCTTTTAACCTCACGCCCGGTTACAATGCCCGAGGAAAAATATATATAATACAACGTGCAAAAAGTAAATCTAACAATATACCTAAAATACCCAATCTCCTAACAAAAATATACAATGGAATATTACCCGCAAGGAAGGTAATATTATTTGCAAAAATAAAATCCCAACTAAAACTACTATCATCCTAAAAATAATTACACCAATATAATATTTACAAAAATAAAATGATTATGTATTTTGTAATAATCTCACTTGCTATCTTTCTCACCCCTTTTTCTTAACAAGATGTTTGCGATATATAGAAGTTCTGTAAAAAAAGAAAAATTTTTGTTAAACCAACTTATCAGAGTAGGTAGTGGGCAAACGTTGTTTTTTTCACTCCTACTAAAGTTGGGTGAAGTAGTTACCGGATAGTCCACTTGAACTTTTGATGTGAGAACGGTTTGTGTAATTATCTAGTAGAACTCAATAACTTGAACCATTATCTAGTAGACTACTTCAGATTGATCTATGGACACAGTTAGCTTAAGCGTCTATCTAACAAACAGGGCTACTTGCGGGCATGGCATATAGTCTTGAGAGCTTGTAAACACATACCAAATAACCTATGTACACATGTTAAGCTAATCTACAATCGTACGAATCCACTAGTTAGTTTCATGTGAGCCGTTGCTCATGCAAAAAAGAAAAAAGTTCATCATTTTACTTCAACCGAATATTATCATGAAACTTACACCTAGAGATAAGACGTAATAATAATAATAATATAATAAACTCAAAATATAATACAATGTTATAAAATTTGTCAATGTTAAAGATAGACTTAAAAGTTTTGGATCCTAAAATAAGGGATAATGGCACAACAACAAGACCGTATGATGATAAATTGCCACCATTTCCCCTTGCTAACTACGAGGACATGCTACTTAGAAAGTTATTACAAAGTTCAGCCATAGTCAAGTGAGGAAGGAAGACCCCTCTCGTAAGGCAGAATTTGTCTTCCACTCTAAGATTTAAATCTAAGTAGTTACAGATATTGAGTAGTAACCTAGTTTGGATAGTACATTTTGAATGATTATTAAGACTAAATAGTTACAGTAAGACTCAAACCTGAAATTTATATGATGAAATTAAATTGAAGTAAATTAATAAATTATTAAAGTTAATTATGAAATATTAGTCCATAGTGGTGCAAGTATAAGTGATACATAATGTGTACCTAAACCATGTATGGGTGTGTCTAAGGTAGAATCATCACACACTGAGGTGCATGTTATTGCCCCGGAACAAAGTAGATCTTAAAAATAATCCAAAGTAATTATAACTTATAAAATTAAATCTCAAATATAAAATAATTATAAAAAACAAACTCCAAAATTTGAACGTGACCCGACATAATATCAATATAATCTAAAATGATAATAATAACAACAATAATCATCGCAGGATCTCTTGGACCACTCATTTGGACAAATAAGTTTGCTATGACCTACTCCACAATATCATAAGAAAATGCGGCAAACTAACAATACAATCAAACCACAAATCAAATATTAACCAACAACATATATTACTAAATGATAAAATGACCCAACTGAACCCATACAGAACCATAAGCCAACATCCGACAATCTCTCAGTACCGAAAATACAACCGTTACGATAACAATTTGAACAACAAGCTAATACTCCCCAAAATAGATGAAATTCTTATTAAATTTGCGTTTAAACTCCCTACATGTACCCGAAACCCAGTACTCTGAAGGGATAAAATAATAAAATGTGAGTTAAAAACTTAATAAGTATCAGTATATAATATAACAAACAAATGTGTTCAAAATTAGGATGAGGGTTGATAAACATATACAAAATGCGAAAAACCATAATTCAAAAGTCTATCAACAAAAGTCCAAATGTGGCATTCGTACTCAAAAGTATAATCCAATATGAAAATCACAGGTTTCAATAATACAAGATCAACTGAATCCCAACGGTGGGTGAAGTCTACGAATCTTAATCGAAATATCAATATACAAGTCAATGCAGATAAAATATATCGAAAATCTAAAACATAAACAAATCAGAGAATTAAAGACTAAAAGACAATTGTAGGAAGGGTTGCATGTACTTTTGGTAACTTGAGGCCATATCATTACTACTTAGACCCATAGGAGGGCCGACTATACATTATCTCTTATAAACGAGAGCAAACACCACTTTTTTTTTACCTGTAGATGATAGGTTTAGTCTTCAAGTTTGTCTGATATATTATAATATTTAAATATATTATTCTGTTTAATTCCTTATAATAATTATCATAAACTACAAATCGGGAAGGGCCTCTATAATACATTCACAAAACGTTTTCTATTTGGCGGAAAAGGTTGAATCTTCCACTCAAAAGGTCTGTCACAACCCAGGATCTCAAATGCAAGTCAAAATAAAATATAAAATAAGATATTCCATCAACCATAAAAATTTAACCCGGGCATGACAATCCATCACAACATAATAAAATCTATATAAGATCTTATCATATATAAATCTGGACAAACAAAATGCATGACTCACTATCCAAACATTGTAAGGGAGGTATCCAAATATACAACAACTCCAATATTTTCTATATAAGAATTAGGGTCATTATCTGGCTATATAATAATCATAACATATTCTCAAGATTAGAAACATACCCAATATAATATCTTCTCTCACCGATAGAGATATGCCATGTCAATTTACATTTGAACTCCTGCAACCATATCCATGCCTCTAGTCTAAAGGGATAAAACATAAAAATATGAGCTGAGGGCTCAACAAGTACTATCATCGTATAAAATAGTACACATAAACTAGATGAAGGGATATCACATAATAATAACGTAAAATAAAACACAATATCCGTAAAATTTTTAAAAATTGAGGGGATGTCTCGTACTAAATCATCATTCATGCAAACAGTCCCTTCAGGACATAATCATTATAAATAATAATCTAATCAAATCTCATAGATGATATCATATATTATAATCTTATGTCACATTACATAATCGCGATTGTCATCACATATGTATGGGACACATACCATCATCCGGATCTAAACCTCATATATCATATGTTGCAATAAAAAAAATCAGAATCAAAATATATAAATATAAAACATGTTCTGGGGCTTAATATATTAATACATACGATACATTCTTATCGTTCATCCATGAGCTAAATTATGTATCTCAAATCATAATCCATGCAATGCATGCAGAAATACAAAGTATGTACGAAATCAGAGAACTAAAGATAAATAATACATCCTTGAGGAAGGATTACCCTCGTTCGATAACCATGACTATATCGATTGCGATTTAAGCCAGCAGTTCAAAGCTTGGCTACAATTTAGGCCAACAAGTCAAGGCCATCCATATACTTTGTCTTCCATATATTAGAAACTTGCTCACTATATTTACCACCAACGGTTTTCGGTGTAACCTTAAATTTTAGTATATATTAGGATGTCCGAATATATTATTCTATTAATTCCTTATGATAGTTCTCATTTAAATACACAGTGGGGCAGGTCAGTTACTAAATGTCTCAACCTTTTTGTTGATGAAAATGAGATAACATATCACATACATTTTTGTCGGGAACAAACCTCCCCGTATGGAGCGATACAAAATATCTCATACCACGAATTACATATAATGACCCCTCGGGTCTTGGTCTGCCATGGTCCTGTTGTGACCCCACTCTTGGCAACATGCATGTGGACTGATACACAGCGTGGTTCATGGTTTCATAACATACGGATATACAAATATACATATATACTGTTCATGTGTCCAAAAACCCTCCAAATTATAAATACTAGTGTAAAATCACCGCACGATCAGTAAAACATACATATATGTGCAGAATAAGCAGATTTAGATGTATAAAATAACATGAATATTAGTAAAATCTTCAAACATTAGCTAAAAATTATCAAACATGAAATTAGACTGAGGATAGGGTTAAAAGATTCTTACTTCAACTTTATACTCCGCAAATATAAAAAAAGGATGTCCCGAACAACCGAATCAGATGTTTCTCTCTCCTACCGTAGTGCCACCCATCTCTTTCCTCTGCGCACTGCCTCCCACGCTGCTACTGCTGTTGCTACTGGCTTGCCGCCTCAAATGGTCGTTGTCGGCCTTCCCGGTGTTGCCTCGCTGGCACCGTCGCTTTCTCACTCTCCTCACGCAAACCAGTGCTAACTCTCCCCTTTCTCTCTCTATGTGCGACCCTCTGTCGCACACCACTGCCGTCGATTCACCCACGGTCGTGCCGACCACCGGCGCACTGTCTCCTCCGCATGTCACTGCCGCTGACACTACCGACAACTGTTGTCGACCTCCTCCTCACCGAGCACCACTGCTGCTGCCGCTATTGCCTCGAACGGCCGCCACCAACCACAAGCGAGCAGGACTCCTCGTTGATGATGCCGTCACAGACCATCTCTTCTTTTCTATTCCGTTGATCGCCACCTCACCCACCGAAACCCTCGTCCCCTTTCTCTTCTCTCTCGTCTCCTCCCTCCCTCCTTTCTTTTTTCCTTTTCTCTCTCCCCGGTTCCCCTTTCCTCTTCTTCCTTTATTATTATTATTATTATTATTATTTATTTATATTTATATTTTTTATTTTACTTTTTCTATATTTTTAAAACCAAATAAGTATTCAGAAAACAACACGGGCGCGCTCCAGGTGCCACTCCAAAAGTTTGATAATTTCTCAAAATTTTATAATATTTTAATTTATTTTATCACATTTGAAATATCCAAAATCACAATAAATATTAAAATTATCTAAACGAGGATCCAAGATATTACAAAGTCAAATCATAAAGATTTTTAATTGAAAAAGGTCACATATCAAATCACATAGCGAAGATAGAATTTGACCCGAACCACAATATATCGATATTACATGCACAACCCATATGTAAGTTTTTATAATTTTTTTCTTTATAAATATACTCATATTTAAATATAACATCTTAAAGCATTTACCCATTTTTGACAAAATAAGTAAAATCTTTAAATATTAACAAAATTAAAGTAAAATCCCAAAACAACTAATAAAAGTGATATGCATGCATGAGGGAGTTAAATAGGTTAAGTAAGATAACATGCATATATATTAAATCTACCAAACGTAAGTAAAAATAACCAAAAATTATAATAGACCAAGAATCGGACGTAAGGATACTTATATCAACATCTAACTAAACAGAGTTGATAAAATGATACCTTGAAATCACCTTACTCCTCTTTTTCTTCCTCTGATCTTTCTCTCTCCTTTTTCTTCTTTTCCATGAGAAATGACCGAACAGTGTGTGCCTCTCCGTATATAGCTGAATCGGCGTATGAGAGCTATGCCAAACCCTTTCTATGCATGAGTGTCACCTCAGGCACACTTTGAGCGTGCATCGGGTGTGCCTCAATCGCCAATCTGCTTCCTTATTTTGAATATCCTTCAAATCCACACTATATAATTATTTTTTAATATATCTAATTTATTTCAAAATAAATTAATAATGTCAAATCAAATCAGATAAAAATGGATATTACAGTGCACATAAGGGGTGATCATGGATACTTGTATTAGAATATCAGTGCTTGATGCAAGCCTGGTGGGGAGCTTGTACACAGGCTAAAAGTACCCTCTATTTTTTACCCATACCTGATTAATGCATATGCACTAATCAAAAATATAATGGTATTTTTATCAATTTTAGTTTATTTTCTTTAGATTTTTGAGAGAAGAGACACTAATCTAATATATAATGATATTTTTTATCAATTTTAGTTCATTTTCTTTAGATTTTTGAGAGAAGAGAAAGAATAAGAAAATATTGAGAAACAAAAAGAGAGAGGAAGAAGAAAATGAATCTAAAGTGAAATCAAGTACAATTTTACGAAATTTTAGTGAAGGCAAATATATTTAATTTTCTTTTCCTTTATTGTTAGATATTTTAGAAAATTTCTATCATTGTTTATCCAAAGATATTTGAAAAGCTTGTACCTTAATTTAATTATATTATCTTAATATCTTTAAAAAATTATCCTTACATGTCTTTTTTATACAAGTATTTTGGTAAGAATTCTATTTTAATTTTGATAAAGGTAATTTATTTTTCAAATATGAAAAAAATTAGTGTATTTTTTGATGTAGAGTTTTTTTATCTTGACTAAATGAGAACTATAATAAAGAATTAATAAAATATATACGGATATATATAGAAATTGAATATTGAATCTCACTTTCACAAGTCAAAAAAGTTATATTGAACCCCAACAATAGAAAATAGTATGTAGTCGGCCATTCATTGGTCGTAAGTAGTGTCATATAACTTTTGGTTATATAGAAGTAGTTATAATCCGATCTTTGATTTATGATATTTATCGATGAGGTTATTATTAAGCATTGATTTTTATATTTTTACACAATTTTTACACATTTTATCATTATTTTAGGATTTTTAACATTTTAGTTTTCACATAATCACTGTCCCTTCACATGTTTCATTTACCATTATCTGTATGTATAAATTATATATATTTTGTTGAGTATTAATCTTATTCTTATTGTCATTTACTAATTTTTAGATTAGCATGTTTAAATAGCCTTACCGGAATATCAAACATTAGGAGCGTTTGGGTGTTTAATTGTATCTCGTTTATCGCATAGGAGTTTGTAATTTCATATATTAGATTGTTTGTATTGTTGGCCATGAGCTAAGGTTTATATTTTAGTTTAGAATATTGGATATTCTGTTATCAGATTTAAGACATTTTTTCTTATTTTTAAATATTAGTTGTGCAAATGTTGAGTTACTAGAGTTATTTTTGGATTTGGCTTTTCAATCTTAAGCTTTGATTTATTAAATATTGGATTGTTTAATGGCATTCGTTATGGGATCGCATCTCGACTTTAAGTTAAATTCTGATTAATGATTATTGATTATGTAGATCATAACAGTTACAAAATCTAGGAGATAATCCAATCAATGTAGTTATTGAGATCGTAAGGTTGCAAAACTACCATCGCCATAGCCAGCACTCCATAAGAATAAGTCCATTTTACTTAAAAGGGGCATCTTTTTGCTTTTGAAAACATTCATGTATAAAACATTAAGGTCAAGAGCTAGTATATGCGATACTAATTTGAGTATTGAAAGATAAATTAAAATCTTTTATATATCTAATCTTTTATTATGACTTGTGGTATGCAAGATTGGGTTACAAAATCTAGCAGTATGTCAAAAAAAAAAATCTTTTATTTTAAAATGTCAAGAGCTAGTCCTTTATACAATCTTCTTCCATTGAAAAACACTCTGATGGGTCTGTCACTTATGGATCAACCCGAATGCCGAGACCTATGATAAAAAGGTCGTTCAAAAGTCATAACTCAAGTGAAATCCCCCGCATCCCAAGATCGGAGATCACATAACCTAGGATCACCCGTCGAGGCATGGGACGGCCCAACAGCCCGCTATGAATGGCCCCATAGGATGGCCCATGATCCTTTTTCCATGTGATGAGGAAATTCGCCATAATTGGTTAGCACAAGCCTGATAGATATTTTGAGTATATTCACCCACAATTTGCATAATCTCCCCTAAAGTGGCAACTACCATACCAGACGTTTCCACGTCAAAGAAGGAAGGATGTCCGACGGCTAACCACGATTGCCATGACAGACACCCACGATTGCATACTTGTTTCAAAAAAGGGAACTGCCATTGACAACTATATATGATTATCTACATAGCTCAACAATCCCATATGGATAGCCATCTACCAACCTTGACGCCCAGTAGCCTAAATACTATAAATACCCGTTTACTCTCACAAGCAAATGGGGTAAGAGAGAGGAAGAAATAGGTACTATAGACCCTATCCAGGAGGTCCTACTCAGTTCATCCAGGTGGCCTACCCATTAGCCTTCCCAGGATAAGGCCTACCCTCCAGTCCATCCAGGAGTCGCCATTCGAGGAGTCCAACCCTCTACCCGAGAGTTGCCCTCCTTTCAGAAGGCCTTCCTTCTATCTAGGAGGCTTGCCCACTAGTTCTCCCATTTCGGAGGCCTAAGACCTACCCAGTCCATCCAAGAGGCGCCGCATGAGGAGTCCAACCCTCTACCTAAGAGTTGTCCTCTATTCAGAAGGCTTGCCTGCCATCCAGGAGGCCTACCCTCCATCGCATGAGGCCATCCAGAAGATCTACTATCTATTTAGGGGTATTTTCCTCCATCTAGAAAACCAACCCTCCATCCAGGAGGCCTACCTTTCATACCCCTAAACCGCCCTTCAGTTGATCACACCTCGAAGATGCTCCTCGGTCGAGCGCACCTCTAAGCTGCCACACGGTCAGGCACACCCAAACACTTAACCCCCACTACATCCATCAACGCAGCTTCTTACATCATTGCATCTTTCTATTCTCTTATAAAGATATCTGATTTGAGTGTTGGATGATATATTAGGGAGTCAGTCTCATCAATTTTTTAACTTATTGTTCATTCATTATGTTGCACAAGGTCCGGGTTTGAAGAAATGGGGATCGAATTGGATCCAATTTAACTAAATGTGGAAGATCGAGTAGCTTCCTAACTCGTACAACAATCCGAATTTAGGGACACATCATTTATACCGTCTGTAGGAATAATTAAAATGTCTTTCACCTCAACTACAAAAACAAACAAGGTCAGCATTCCGAGTAAGAGCCAACACATTAGCTGGACACGTAGTCACCCATGGAGATGACCCCTCATTAGGTAGCCATGCGGACAGATGATCGACCCCAAGCATGTAAGAACTTGTTGCTCAACTAAGTTACACATAAGCAAATAAGTGCTATCAATACTTGTGCTCTAGCCAACATGTCGGCTAGAGACATCTCCTTGATGGCGATGACACTATGGGTGGCCATGGAGTTATTCAGTTTTGTCTTGGACATTATACTTAAGTGGCTATTCTAAAAGGAGGAGTTGGAGGAAGAGACCACTCGCCAATGAAAATCTTATCCTCTTGATGACCTCAGCATTCGGGCAGATTTGAGCGATAAGGCCCACTCCTGGTGAAAAAATTGACCAGGTCCCAGAATACAGGATAAAAGCTCAAAGCAGTGACACCTTCGCTATTCTCGAGACGATGGGTGACATTATGCTCACAAAGAAGATTCCTGCAGTGTTAACAGGCACCCAACCATCCCTCATGGGGGCTAGAGAATCGATCGAAGAGGCCGTCAGAGTGTTTGGCCTTTTACTCGTGAGTGCCCTCGCTGGAGTAAGAGGCCTAACCCCCAGGTGATTGGCAAGGTTGATTCGATAAGGATGCCCCACGTTGGCCCCATATGGTGCATCAGATCCTACCAAAGCTATCACTATACTCACAATGGGGGCTCAACAAGCTTAAATAATTATCGGCTACACCAGCTAGAAACATCCCCATGGCATAGATCTCTCAACGGGTAACTATGCCAACAACTGGCCCCAGGGCATGAAGACGCTCGGAGTATGGATCAGCACCCCTTTTCTGGATCGCATGCGTCCGTCTGAAGACACTATAATGGGGCCTCTACCCTCCAATACCTTGTCCAATTGGTGTGGATCGGCATTCACTAAAGAGCCAAGGGCCTGACGACCTCGTGGTCTGGGTGGCTACGGGTGATAAGGCCTAGTGCCAACCAGAAGATCGATAGAGCTATAAGCTGTGAAATGAAAGACCAGAGCCGCATGGCCCACACTGTTCCTACAACGGCAGGGGACCCCTTCCTCAAGAAGGAACTCCGCTGCCTTAGAAGACACTTTGCCGACCTAGCCAAGTAACTATTCAGGACGTGGATTCGGCCATCACCATCTCCTTGTAGTATCCAGGAACAGCACCTGGGGTCCCTCAATCAAAGTTTTGATTCGGCATTCCACCTGGATCACTTTGCACTTCACTGGGCTCCCGTGGCATCATTAGTTCCCTGTAGGGTGTCAAAATTTGTCTCGAATGCCCGCAGGGAGGCAGATCCCTCAGCCTCCCTTTGCCTATGGCATTCCACACCAAAAGACACTTTCTTCTCGATGATCGAAGTCCACCCCCAATACCTGCAAGTTGCGTGTTGGTTATAGCGGCTACCAAGCCCCAAGGGAATAGCGCACCATTTACCCCAAGTATCGACGATGATTCCACGTTAAATCCCGGTAAGTCATAAATACATCATACTGAGTGATTGAATTATACTTTAATAAATGAAATAACTGTTTGTTTATTATTTATCAGTTCATACGAATGCTTGCATAACATTATATAAAATTATACAACCTAAACTACCCTAAGATTGGAAGAATTCTCATTCACTTGTCACCAAACCTTGGTCTCGAACTGAGCGACCTAGAGAGGTCGAGTTTGAACCTCGATCCTGTATCGAGTGATCCATATACGGTCGAATTTGAACTTGGTCCTGTCACCGAGCGGCCTATTTGCGGTCGAACTGAAAACCTTTGGGGGCTTTTCAGTATACGTACGATAACTCCCTCCTGAATGGATAAGCACCATCAGTCTACAATGGTCGACAGACTAGGACCTGATACATGAAAGTTAGGATGTCCTCTAGCAGGACCGAGTGTCAATAGGTACATGCAGGCGACGACCTAGGCTAGGAAAAGCTCGACAATAATAGCCGCATGGCTTAGCCAGCAACCACATGTTCCTAGCGCCATGACCTCCTTCCGGTAGGAGTGAGCACAGCCCAAGGTGCATGATCAAATCGACCCCGGTGGTGACAAAGTCAACAGTGCTTACCTGGCTCTCCATCTCTTGCACTGCTCCCTCCTGAGGTGCACCCTCACAGCAAGGCAATCCGGTCTAGAGTATGAGATTCCTTCTCAGCAAGCTCTTGGACCTCTCCTAAGGCTCGAGCGGCCGGCATTGGGACCTACAACACCTCGACAATGGCGACAGAAGTGTTTAATCGATGAGTAGAAAATTATTGGATGAAAAAGTCTAGCACATAATAGAAATATCAGTAACAACAATCGAAGTGGTCTAGCTACTTCATTAATGAATTAGGATGTACATATGAAGGTATCAGACGGCTTCAAAGATACAAGATGCTATTTATGCCTACTGCCTATTAAGATAACTATCTTATGGTCGAGGACCCCTCAGAGAATATGGCACAGGTCCTCTACCCTCTCTAACCGGGTAGCTGATTAGGTTCGAGTGGCAAGAAGCTCTAGCGTTCCTCAAATCTAGGAATATGGCACAGACCCCTAAGGAGGCAATTTGTCTGCTGAAACGGATGCCCTCCTAAAATTGCTCATCTAGGATAGGGACCACCTCCTCAAGATGGAGCCTAGCCCTAAACTCACTCTCAAGTGATGCAATCCTACCCATAGCCCGGGCATGGGTTTCAGAGAGCTCCCACAATCTTACCTCAAATTTGAATAGGGCCTTGCCAAGGTAGTTGGCACATGCTTGACTATGCAGTGCGTCCCTGACAACATCATCGACCCGGTGCTCCATCTTCTCAGTGACACGATCAGTTTGTGCATACAACAAGCAAGCAATTGCATCTCCCTGCAAGAGCATGGACTCCTCCAACCAGCGAGGCACCCTCCGGAGCTGTCAAATAGAAAAGAGGAGTTAGCCAAAGACGGTATCGATAAAACGTAGAGGTGGAGATCCGTACTACTTACCAACGAGATGGACATACTTGACGAGAAGTCCCAACAGATTCGAGGCCTGAAGGTGCCCTTAGGGCACCATGGGGCTCGAGGAGTAGAGCACCTGGGTGGTGTCCTTCCTCAGTTGCAACCCCAATCACTGAGTCCTCTTCTTCAATTTCCTCATCCATTTGCTTGTCCCCCCTTCCCTCTCTAGTCAAAGGCTCAAGGGAAGGGGAAGACTATGCTCCCTGTGCCAGGTTAGCAAAGTAAGATTGTCGATAATGTCTCGATCAACCATCCAGAAGACAGTAGCAAAAGTAGAGATGTCTACGGAGGCCAAGCGATAAAAAGAATAGCAAGAGACACCACACTTAAATAGACAGAGCCATTGTCTGGAACCCTATGTTGTAGCAAAGCTGAAAGGTCGCATCGCCATAATGGCAAATGACGCGAGTCTTCACCCTAGCAAATTTTCCTGTAGGCGCCATTATGACAAACGTTGCCTCGCATCCTTGTGCAGCCCTCCGTCAGTCACTACACTTTGCTACTCTAACTGACGTGATGTCTGTCCAACACTAGTCTCCAGAAGCACCTGTTTACAATGATGCCTGACGCACCACACTCTAGAAGTTATAAAGTGATGGCGTACGTTCCCGACAGACTCGAGGTGAGGATGTTCAGCCCCCTCCCCGATTGGGCATTGAGTTGAGAGACCGAACATTGACCGGCCAAGATGTTAGTAAGTTGAACTGCAAGAACATCAAAGATCCAAGCAATAGGAAGACGGAAGGTGACCAGGACAGGCTCGGGGTCGGGCTCGCCACCCACCTCCCCGATCGAGCGTTGGGTCAAGTGGCCGCATGGTGACCCACCAAAAGATCTAGCCATTTGTTTGTTAGCTCGGTGGCAAACAACAATATTCAGAGGCTGTCCCCTAGAATAATCAAAAGTGGACGGCACATGACCTAGATAGCCATGAAGTCGGGTCAGCCGATCCCTCCCCGGTCGAGTGCTGGGTTGAGTGGCCATGCGCTGACCCGCTAGAAGACTGGGATGTCTAAGGACCAGCTCATTAGAATGTAAAAGATCTAAACCGCAGAGGGTGAAAAACCAAAGTACTCCAATCATTCACATCATGTGAGAATATTGGGGATACGCAATGAAATCAAAGGATGCTCAGTTGTTCCATTCATTGATTACCTTAGCAAAGTACAAGCTCTCGATAGAAAATGTATAACATCATAAAAAAATAAAAGTATGTGGAACGATGATCTGACTACTGAAGTTATGCTCCACAGGAACACAACTCTGGGACGAAATCTTAGTGACAAGAGCACTAGGTTCTGGATGATTGAAGAGACCATGGTCCTACATGCCGAGCAGGAAGTGCATGCCAAAACCCACGCCAACAAGAGCGAGGAACAAAGCATTGAGGCCATCTCAGGAAGCATCCACCAAAATCGACCATAGTCATGCAAATCCGTGCGTCAACACCAGACTCGACGCAGTGACAACGGCCTGAGCTTCGGCATGAACTCTGGGAATGTACCCCCACCAGCAGCTTTCAAATCAAACCTTTGTAGGCTTCCTGAGGTTGAGTCACTTAGCTAGAGGGGACAGAGTGTCAACCTCTGTTACTGAAAGGGCCAAACAGCCACTCCTCCGAGGTTGTCCCAGTAAGAGCTCTCCGTCACTAGCTGGTAAAAGGAAAAATAGGCCAGAGTCTCACTCAATGCTACGTGAAACTAGGATTTGTTAAGATGAAAAGAGGGAGACCAAAGCAGATCCAAAATCCACCTTCAGCACTAGCTCCCGACGTTGAGCCAAGATCTCCGTCGACTTCGGCAATGGTTTTGTAGCCGTCTTGCTCGCTTTGAAGATTCACACATCTTAGTTCGTGTGGATGATTCATCTAGCGAGGTGCTGCGAGCCCCCTACTAACAGCCGAAAGAGGAGATCAGAGTGCCATTATTGTGAAAGATCACGCCGCCAGTGCCATCTGTAGAGAATCAGTGTAGTCCAAAGAATCACTCACAAATCCTGTTAATCGAAGCAACAGTTTGCATGGATTCTTGAAAAGAAAAGTGTATGGACCTCCACAACAACATCCTATCATTTCATACCGGGGGTTAAAATTTTGAATCATCTGGTATGGGGGTTAGTGATAGGTTTGTTACCCATGGACTGACCTAGATACCAAGACTCATGGTAAAAAGGTAGTTCAAAAGACGCAACCATGTGAAATCCACTACAGCCCAAAGTCTGAGATCACACAGCCCCATCAGAATGGCCCACGATCCTTTTTTTGCGTGCTGAAGAAACTTGCTATAACTAGTCAGCACAAACCTAACAAATATTTTAGAAATATTCACCCATGATTTGCATAATATCTCTCAAAGTGGCAACTGCCATACCAGGCACCTCCATGATTACGTCCAAGAAGGAAGGATATTCTCAGGTCAGCCACGGTGTCATGATAGACACCCACTGTCATATAAATGTTTTTGAAAAGGGAATTGCCATTGACAACTACTCATGATTATCTACATTCTTAGCAATCCTGTGTTGATAGCCATCTGCCATCCTTGACACCCAGCGGCTTAAACACTATAAATCCCCATTTATTCTCACAAACAAATTGGGGAAGAGAGAGGAAAGAAAAGATACTACAGACTCCATCGAGGAGGTCTTGCTAAATTAATCTTGGAGGCCTGCCCACCAGTTTTTTTATTCAAGAGGCCTGTCCTCCAATCTATCCAGGAGGAGCCGCTCGAGGAGTCCAACCTTCTGCCCAAGAGCCGCCTTCCATTCAAAAGACCTGCCTTTATCTAAGAGGCCTTCCCACCATTCCTTCCATCTAGGAAGCCTACCCACCAGTCCTCCCAGGAGGAGGCCTACCCTCCAATCCATCCAGGAGGTGCCGCCCAAGAATTTTATCTCGGGAAGCATCGACCAAAATCAACCATAGTTGTGTAAATTTGTGTGTCAACACCGGACTCGACACGGCGACAACAGCTTGAGCATTGACATGAACTCAAGGACTGTACCCCCACCAATATCTTTTGGATCGAACCCCCATAGGCTATCTGGGTTAAGTAACTCAGTTGGAGGGGATGGAGTGTCAATCTCTCCTGCCGTAAGGGCCAACTAGCCACTCCTCCGGGGCTGTCTCGATAAGAGCTCTCCATCACAAGTTGGTAAAAGGAAAAATCGGCCTGAGTCTTACTCAATGCAACGTGAAACCAAGATGCGTTAAGATGAAAAGAGGGAGACCAAAGTAGATCCAAAACATGACTTTAGCACTAGCTCCCAACATTGAGCCAGGATTTCTGACAACTTCAGAAGGTGGTTGTGTAGTCTTCATACCCCCTCCGAACATTCACACAGTTTAGTTGGTGTGGATGATTCATGGAACGAGGTATTGTGAGCACCTTACTACTAGCCGAAAGAGCAGATTAGAATGCGATTATTGTGAAAGATCATGTTGCTAGTGCCATCCATAGGGAATCGATGTAGTCTAGAGAATCACTGACAAATCTTGTCAATCGGAGCAACAGTCTGCAAGTTTTGTTGAAAAGAAAAGTGTACAGACCTGCACAATGACGTCCCATCATTTTATGTCGAGGGTTAAAATTTTAAACCATTTGGAATGGGGGAGTAGTGATAGGTCTATCACTTATGGACTGACCTGGATGCCAAAACCCACAGTGAAAAAGCCGTCCAAAAGACGTAGCCATGTGAAAGTCACCGTAACCCAATGTTTGAGATCGCACAGCCCATGATCGCCCGCCAAGGCATGCGCTGGTGCAACAGCTCACCATGAACGGCCCCATTAGAATGACCCACGATCCTTTTTCTGCGCACTAAGAAAACTTGTTATACTTGGTCAGCAAAGTCTGCAGATATTTTAAAAATATTTGCCTGTGATTTGTACGATCTCTCCCAAAGTGGCAACTTCAATACCAAGCGTCTCCATGATCATGTCAAAGAAGGAAGGTTATTCTCCGGTCATCTACGGTTGCCATGATAGACACCCACGATCGTGAAATTGTTTTCGAAATGGGAGCTGCCATTGACAATCATTAATGTTTATCTACACAACTGAGCAATCCCGTGCGAATAGCCAACGTCCAGCCTTGGCACCCAGTAGCCTAAATACTATAAATATCTATTTACTCTCACATGTAAGGGGGAAGAGAGAGGAAGAAAGAGGTATTACAGACCCCATCCAAGAGGTCCTACTTAGTTCATCCAGGAGGCTTGCCCACCAGTCGTCCTATCTAGGAGGCTTGTTGTAACGTACCATATTTCTAACCAAAACTTTAGTAGAGTTTCAGCTGTAATATAGTTATCGGCCCAATATAAAAACCTGTAAAATATCCTGTGTAACATACGTAATTCATATATTCATAAAAAGGGATCCAAAAACCATGATTATCAATATGTGACACCGATGTCATTACTTCAGGTACAATGTTAGTTTAGACAAGATGCTACTAGGTATCCACAATTAACCATAATTACCTATGAAAGTATATTGATCCATTAACACAACAAAAACTAAACTACAATATACATCATCATCACACATATATCGATATACAATTCCATCTCAAAATATACAAAATGCTCCATGAGGAAGGTACAAAACTACTAAACTATGTCCACAAAACTCTTCCTCCAAGATCTGCAACCAAGCCAACTCCTAAACTCTACTCTACTTCATCAGGCAGAGGCTCATACTCATTTGAAAGAAGAAAAAATATTAAGAGTGAACCAAATATTCAACAAGTGTAATATAATTAAGAATAATGTGCAGTATATTCAAAATGGAACAGTGAAGGAGATAGGAGCATGATATATGATGCATAATATAAAATACGAACAAATATATTTTCGGAATATAAATAACTTTTCATATTTTATCATTCTCTTTTCTTAGGGTTTCAAAAATGTACATAAATTTTTTTATCTTTACAGATTAGGGCCAATAGACCTTACTGACTAAATGAGCAAAAAATTAAAATTTAGATTGTGTTTGCTTCTACACAATTTAAAGCCATCTCCTCCTATTCAAGATTCAGAGGTGGGCCATCTACATATAATCCCTATAGACAGGGTCTTAACTACGTACGGTTAGCAGACAACGATCTTTTACTATAGCATATTAAGGTATGCCAAGAAATATCACCCACTATAAAATACGATTAGGATGATTCTTAAATTTTCACTATAATATAAATGGAATGCCAGAGAACACTATCCTCTAAAATATAAATTTATAGTCCAGGTTTGACCATTTCTTATTCTTTAAGGGAAAGTCTCCCAAATTTCTTTCACAAAATTATTACTCCAAGAGAATGAATCATACACACATCAAATTATGGCATTCCCTTCATATACTTAAATAAGTTTTATATTTCTTGTGGGTTTAAATCTTCCCAAGACTTAAATTATATGCATGAACATTTAAAACGTGAAAAAATAAAAATATTTACCATCGTGAGCAAAACATGACTTTAAACCTTATGTATAATAAATCTCATTCACAAATACACATAATGTAATTTTCGAAGCATACACAAGATAATATATATAAGTACGTGTAAAATGGTATCCCAATTCATATCCGATAATATTTCGGAATATATAAAATTAACATATATAAAATATATGTGCATAAATACCAAATATACAAGGTGCCTACATCCATGAAGTTAGGGTTACGAATTATTAAAACCAAATCATGTGTAAATTATAAACAATTCAGATAAAACCCAAAGGGGTCGCGAGTTAGGGTTCTAACAAATGTAATTTCACATAATGTTACAAAATT